>PVIA01015162.1:0-23839 GCA_004024845.1 Tonatia bakeri
ATGTTTCATCTTTGGTATTGTAAATTTTTTATAATTTGTATTTATATTAATGTTTAAAAATGTATATCTGGGTACATATTAAACATGTTAAAATCTACTTTTTATTAAAAGATATGAAGTATAAATTATGAATTACAATATCAGTACTGTTATTTTTAAGTCTAAAATGACACAAATGATTATAGACACATTTTCAGTATAATTTTCCCCAGTCTTGGAATGATGAAAATGAGGATTGAATGTATCAGAATAACAAGGTGTGTAAGGCGGTTGAATTAGGAGAGAGAAACCATGGGTGATTTAAGAAATTATTAACTATTTGTTGAGGATAGCCTCCAGAGAGGTGTAGAAAAAAAGTACAAAATGTACCAAAGAAGATTACCAAAATGGAGACTCATATGAAACCCAGGGCTACCTCCTCAGGGATGGGTTTCAGACTTTTTGAAACATTTTAATTGTTGTTCAAGTACAGCTGTCTCCATTTTTCCCCTACCACTCTCCCCAACTCCAGTCATCCCAGCTTCACACCCTTGAACTTACTGCCCTCGACTTTGTCCATTTGCCCTTTATACGTGTTCCTGAAACCCTTTTGCCTTTCCCCCCTATTATCCCCTCCCACACTCCCTTTGGCTACTGTCAGTTTGTTCTTTATTTCAATGTCTCTGGTTGTAATTTGCTTGCTTGCTTGTTTTGTTGATTAGGTTCCACTTATAGGTGAGATCATGTAGTATTTGTCTCTCACCGCCTGGTTTATTTCACTTAGCATAATGCTCTCCACTTCCTCCAAACTGTTGCAAAGGGTAGGAGCTCCTTCTTTCTTTGTGTGGGTAACATCCCATTGTGTAAATGTACCATAGTTATGTAAATGATCCATTCATTTCCTGGTGGGCACATAGATTGCTTCCAGCACTTGGCTATTGTAAATTGTGCTGCTATGAACATTGATGTTCTTTTGAATTGATGTTTCAGGATTCTTAGGGTACAATCCCAGCAGTGGAATTGCTGGTCAAAAGGCAGCTCCATTTTCAGTTTTCTGAGGAAATTCCATGCCATTTTCCTCAGTGGCTGTACCAGTCTGCATTCTTCCCTACAGTGCACTAGGGTTCCTGTTTGTCCACAACCTCTCCAACACTTGTTTGTTCATTTGTTTATGAGGACCATTCTGAATGTTTTGATGTGGTATATCTCATTGTGGTTTTAATTTGCATCTCTCTGATGGCTAGTGATGCTGAGCATTTTATCATATGTCTCTGGGCCCTCTGTATGTCCTCCTTGGAGAAATGTCTGTTCAGGTCCTTTGACCATTTTTTAATTCGGCTGTTTGTCTTCCTGGAGTGGAGTCATGTGAGTTCTTTATATATTTTTGAGATCAAAATCCTTGTCTGCAATATCATTTGAAAATATATTTTCCCATACAATTGATTCTCTTTTCATTTTACTCCTGTTTTCTTTAGCCATGCAGAAGTTTTTTTTTTCTTTTTTTGATTAGTTCCCATTTGTTTATTCTTTTCTCTATGTCCCTTACTCTAGAGGATATATAGATTAAAATATTGGTATGTGGAATATCTGAGATTTTACTGCCTATGTTCTACTCTAGGACTTTTATGATGTCATAACTTATATTTAAGTCTTTCATTCACCTTGAATTTATTTTTCTGTATGGTAGATGTTGGTGATCACATCTCATTCTTTTGCATGTAGTTTCCAGATCACTTAACACCATTTGTTGAAGAGGCTATTTTTACTCCATTTTATGCTTCTGTCCCCTTTGTCAAATAGTAATTGACCATAAAGACTTGAGTTTATCACTGGGCTCTCTATTCTGTTCCATTGGTCTATCTGTCTGTTTTTATGCGAGTACATACAGTACATACTGACTACAGTGACCTTGTAACATAGTTTTATCAGGTATTGTGATCCCTCCTACTTTGTTCTTCTTTCTCAAAAATGCCATAGCTATTTGAAGTTATTTATGGTTCCATATACACTTTTGACATGTTTGTTCTATATCTGTGAAATATGTCATTGCTATTTTAATAGGGATTATGTTGAATATATAAATTGTTTTGGGTAATACGGACATTTTAATGATGCTATTCTTCCAATCCATGAACACAGTATATGCTTCCATTTATATGTGTCTTCCTTAACCAAGTGGGATTAATCCAATGGATACAATGATGGTGTAATATTGACAAATCAATAAATGTAATACATCACATAAACAGAAGGAAAGATAAAAATCACATGATCATATCAATACATGTAGAAAAAGCAGTTGATAAGGTCAGCACCCATTTATGGTAAAAACACTCAGCAAAGTTGGAGTAGAGGGAGTATTCCTCAACATGAAAAAGACCATATATAAGACACCTACAGCCAACATCATACTCAATGGGCAAAAACTAAAATTTTTCCTGCTAAGATCAGGAGCAAGACATGGGTGTCCACTTTCATCACTTCTACTCAACATAGTTTTGGAAGTCCTAGCCACAGCAATCAAGCAAGAAAGAAAAATTGTAGGCATCCAAATTGGAAAGCAGGAAGTAAAACTGTCACTGTTTGCAGATGGTATGCGAGTGTACATAGAAAACCCCAGAGACTCCACCAAAAACCTACTCGACCTCATAAGCAAATTTGGCAAAACAGGAGGGTTTAAAGTCAAAAACTTAGAAATCAAAGGCATTTTCATACACCAAAAATGAAAGATTAGGATCAGAAATCAAAAACTATATACAATTTATTATAGTAGTAAGAATAATAAAGTACCTAAGGAATAAACCTTACCAAAGAAGTGAAAGACCTTTACTCAGAAAACTACACAACACTGAAGAAAGAAATTAAGGAAGACACATTTGCTTTTCATAGAAAACTGTGATTCTATATATGCTTGCTTTTTAAAGAAACCTTATTCCTTAATTTTTCATTATATCATGGACACTAAACATATCACAATTGAGCAGGTTGATTACACAGGGAATGGAACCATGTAATTACAAATCAGATCACAAAATGCAGTGGGCAGTCCTCCACAGCTCTGCTCCTGTGTATTCATTCTCTTACTGCTTCTCCTCCCTCACCGCTTACCCACTGGGCTGACTCTTAATATTGTACAGTCTCTTCGCTTGTTTTTGAACCAAATATAAGTAAAATCTCACAGTAGGCATTTTTATTCTTGTCTATTTTCATTTCCAGATGCTTTCGTTGCATGTTATTTATATTGTATTTATCCACAGTTTGTTAATTTTCACTGCTGAGTAATGTGAATATAACATTTTAAAATCCATTGCATCTGACATCTTTCATTGGGGATGTGGGTCTCATGCCTTCAATAGGCTCTTTAAAAGGCTCTTTCTAGGTCTTACATTAAAGTCTAACCAATTAGTATTTTACATTCCCATATAAGTAGCCCTACTATCTACTTTTATTTACTGTGTATGCCATATTTGCTCCCTTGAATTCTAATACAGTGTTTAAGACTTGAAATTTTATCATTGATATTTTTATTGACTCAATATCCAGATAGATATATCCACATAATTTATTTTCTATAAGTCCTCTTTCCTTTATTTATATTCTAGTTGTCCTCTAGAAAAAGTGTTTCTTCTTTAGAGGACTCAAATATTTTCTTTAGTGAGAGACAGTTAATAATTTTCTCCATTTTTGAAATTCCTTGAAAATGAATGAGTATTTTTACCTGGTATTGAATTTCAGTTTGCCAATCTCTCTTACATTACTAGGAATTATTACTGGAAATAACCATAGTCAAATACAGTTAAATATGCATGCATATATTTATATATATATTTATAATATATGCATGTTTTATAATATATATTTATAAGATTTAATTCTAACTACTCATTATTTTGAATAGTTTTATTGTGCCTTCATATTTTTGTAGTATAGATTTCATAAAGTTAAATGACATAAAAATCATATTTGTACATGTAAAAAAGGAGATAAAGATATGACATTATTTAATTCGGAACACTGATGTGAATGAGTATAAGAATAAGTGTATCAGTTTTACAAAATCCTCAATAAAATACTAACAAACACAATCAGCAGTGTATTAAAAAGATTATTCACCATGATTAATTGGGATTTACACCTGGGATGCAAGGATGGTTTAACAGACAATTGAATCAATGTGACACATCACTTTAATAGAATGAAAGAAAAGACTTGTATGATCATCTCAATAATTGCAGAAAAAGCATTTGACAAAATTCAACATTTACCATGATAAAAACTAAAAAAAATTGGACCTAGAAGTGACATATGTAAACAAAACTACTAGCATTTTATACAGTAACAACCAAACTTCTGACAAAGAAATGAAGAAATCAATTCTATTTACAATAGAATAAAAGACAATAAAATACTAGGAGTGCATTTAACTAAGAAGGTGACAGGTGTCTGCACAGATACTACAAGATATTGATGAAAAAATTGAAGACACAAACAAGTGAAAAGGTATTCTCTGTTCATGCTTCAGAAGACTTAATATTGTTAAATTGTCAATATTACAAAACCCATCTATAGGTTCAATGCAATTCCTATGAAGATTCCAATGGCATAGTTGTTAGAAGTAGCAAAAAACACTCCTACTTACATGGAACCAAAACAGACCTTGAATAGTCAAATATATCTGAGAAAAAAAGAACAAATCAGGGGTATCACACTTCCTGAATTCAAGCTACACTTTAAAGCTATAGTCATCAAATACTGTATGATCTCATACATAGAATCTAAAAACAACAATGAAACAAGCTCATAGAAAAAGAAATCAAACTTGTGGTTTCCAATGGCAGGGAGGTAGGGAAGAGAAGGAATTAAAGGAAGTAGTTAAAAATTACAAACTTCAGCTGTAAGACAAATAAATACTAATGATGTAAGTACAACATGGCTATAGCTAACCCTGCTGTAAGATACACAGTAGTTCCCCCAGTGTCTGCAGAGTGTACATACAAGACTTCCATTAGATGCCCGAAAACATGAAAAGTACTGAACCCTGTTATATACTGTGCTTTTCCTACATGTACATGCCTATGATGAAGTTTAATGTATAAATTAGGCACACTGAGAGGTTAACAATAATAACCACTAATAAAATAGAACAATTATAACAATATAATGTATAAAAGTTTTGTGAATGTGGTCTCTCTCTCAAAATATCTTATGCTGTACTCACCTTCCTTTCTCGTGTGAAGACATGAGATGATAAAATGCCTTCGTAATAACACGAAGTGAGATGAACAACATAGGTGTTAGACTACTGTTGACCTTGTATCAATACCTCAGATGAAAGCTTACTCTTTATAAGGCTGTTAGATATCAGGTCCTGACAGTGTCCATGGTTGGATGTCAGGAGCAGACCATGTCAGTGGTTAGGGATAGATAGAGGGCTTTTTGCTAAATACTTTTGGAAGAACACTGTTATTAGAAGTTGCTGTGTCTTTCTTTTCATCTCATGAACATGATGTCGCAAAGGTAATACTTTGGTGATCATATGGGTGACTTTACTGATGCATTTCATCCAATGATTTTATTCTACAATGTTTGTAAAATAAGAGAGAGTTTTAAACCACCATGCTTAACACACCAGCTTATCTCAGTGATTTTCATATGGTGTGCCACAGAATTTTTAAAACAGAGAATATCTGACTGTTTAGTCAGGAACACTGACCTTTTTTTGCTTAGATTGTTAAAAAACGACAACAGCCAACACAACAGTAGCCATCATCAATGTGAATGCCCTTTCCCCAACCATGAATATGCAATATTCATACAATATTCACAATATTCATGTAATAGAGTTAAATCTTATTAGTCATATCACATAATTACCTTGTGTCTAATTGTTTAATTCTTGGTACCAGACATCCAGAAAGTATACAGCCATGTAATATGAAAAATAGAGATATTTATTGAAGAAAATATAAGATATGAGAAAAATTGTACAAAGGACAATTATACCTTCAAAATAGGCACCTTGGACCTCACACAGTTCTCTGAGCATTTATTCCACTCTTCAAAACACTCTGCAGAATCCTTTGTTGGAATCGCCATCAGCTGCCCTGTCATATTTTCCTGAATTTCATTGACTGTCTGAAATCTCTTTCCTTTCAAAGGTGATTTTAGTTTTGGGAAAAGCCAAAAGTCACAGGAGGGCAAATCTGTGATGTAGGGGGGCTGAATCACCTGGGTGATATTTATATTACACCAAAACTCTGCACGATAGGTGATGCATGAGCAGTTGCATTGTAATGATGAAGTTGCCAATCACCAGTTGTCCACAGATGTGGAAGTTTTGGATGTATTGCATATCTCAACTGGAAAAGAACCTTGAGGTAGTACTTCTTATTAATTGTTTGACCTTGGGGTGCATACTTGTGATGGACAACACTTTCCCAATCAGAAAACACAGTTAACATTTTCCTGATCTTGCTGCAGCTTTGCTGTGCCTTCTTCAGGTGTGGTGAACTAGGTGACTTCCATTGGTATGACTGGGCATTCATTTCTGGATCATAGCCAGAGACCCACGATTTATCTCTGGTTATGACCTTATGAGGTAATCTGGTCCATTGGTAGTGGTTTCAATTAAGTCATTAGAAACTGGAGCCCGATATTGTTTCTGGTATGGTAGCAGAAACCACGGAAGGAAATTTGTCATGGAACATTTCATGCCAAGATCCAGCATCAAATTCTCTGATACAGTAGTTTTTGGAATCCCCCGATCAGATCAGCTTCCAGTTCTCGCACTGTCAATCATCAATCTTTGGTTGATTGATGGTTGATTACAGATCACACACGTTTAATATTTACAGGTATTCTGATCACTTTCAACAGATTCTCAACCATCTTTGAAGCCTTTGTGCCACACTTTTTTTGTGTGTTGCACTAATTTCATCATCCCTGAAGTCTTCTGAATCATCCAAATAGTTTCTTCAGAGAAAAGTTCAAGCTTAACACAAAACGTGATAAAGATTCATTGCTCTACTCACTCAGTCATCTTGAATGTGATGGCCACACAGTGTACATGTTCACTCAACAGCATCTACTTCCCCCACTGACTAGTAGTACAGTGAAGTCATCATCGTTCATGAATGTGCATTCCAGTCCATTCTCCTTGGATGCCAGGTTACATGATGCTATGCAAGCTGTTCTCATTATATTAATAATGACTGGACTTTTTTCAGACGTAACTGGTCATATATAACTATAGGCACCTGACTTTTAAAAAACTCAAATCAAAGCAAAAAGGGTAGGTAATTCTATTATTATTTTTCAATAAATCAATAAAAATTATACCTATTTTTGTCATATTAGCAAAAATATTTTTTTGGTGTGCCACAGAATTTTAGTAATTACTTGCCATGAGATGAAAAATGTTGAAAATTGCTGGTCTATCTAAGACCACATGATACATGATAGAACACAAACCAAGCCTCAATGAATTCAAGAAAATTTAAATTATACCGAGCATTTTCTCTGACCACAAAGGACTGAAACTAGAAACCTACCCCTAGGAAAGAAACGTGAAACACTCAAAATCATGAAGATTAAATAGCATGCTATTAAATAATGAATGGGTCAAGAATGAAATAAAGAAAGAAATCAAAAAGTTTCTGGAAACAAATGAAAATGAATTCACAACCCAAAAATCATGGGACACAGCCAAGGCAGTCCTGAGAGGGAAGTTCATAGCAATACAGGCCTCCCTAAAAAAGATAGAAACATTTCAAACAAACAACCTAACCCTACATCTACAAGAACTTGAGGAACAACAACAAAGACAGCCCAGAGCAAGCAGAAGGAAGGAAATAACCAAGATCAGGGGAGAATTAAATGACATAGAGACTAAAAGCACAATTCTAAGGATCAATGAATACAGAAGCTGGTTTTTTGAAAAGTTAAACAAAATTGACAAGCCTTTAAGCAGACTCATCAAGAAAAAAGAGAGAAGACCAAAATAAATACAATAACAAATGAAAGAGATGAGATTACAACTGACACCACAGAAATTCAAAGGATTGTAAGAAATTATTATGAAGAACTGTATGCCAAGAAATTTGAAAACCTAGGTGATATGGACAAATTTCTAGAAAAATATAATCTTCCAAAACTCAATAAAAAAGAAGCAGAAAGCCTGAATAGACCAATAACAGCAAATGAAATTGAAACAGTAATCAAAAAACTCCTGACACACAAAAGTCCGGGTCTGGAGAGTTTCACAGGAGAATTCTACAAAGCATTTAAAGAAGAGCTAACCCCTATCCTACACAGACTATTCCAAAAAATCCAGAATGATGGAAGACTCCCAAACTCTTTTTATGAAGTCAGCATCATCCTAATCCCAAAAACAGATAAAGACACAACAAAGAAAGAAAACTTCAGGCCGATATCACAGATGAACATAGACGCTAAAATCCTGAACAAAATATTGGCAAACTGCATCCTCCAATACATTAAAAAGATCATACACCATGACCAAGTGGGATTCATCCCAGGGATGCAACGATGGTTCAATATTCACAAATCAGTAAATGTAATACATCACATAAACAAAAGCAAAGACAAAAAACACATGATCATATCAATAGATGCAGAAAAAGCATTTGATAAAGTACAGCACCCGTTTATGATAAAAACACTCAGCAAAGTAGGAATAGAGGGAGAATTCCTCAACATAATAAAGGCCATATATGAGAGGCCTACAGCTAACATTATATTCAATGGGCAAAAATTAAAATTTTCTTCACTAAGATCAGGAACAAGACAAGGCCATCCATTTTCACCACTTGTATTCAATATAGTACTGGAAGTTTTACCACAGTGATCAGACAAGAAAAGGAAATAAAAGGCATCCAAATCGGAAAGGAGGAAACAAAACTGTCACTGTTTGCAGATGACATAATAGTGTATGTAGAAAATTCTATAGACTCTACCAAAAAACTGCTTGACCTAATAAACGAATTTGGCAAAACAGCATGATACAAAGTCAATATCCAAAAATCAAAGGCATTTTTGTATACCAACAGTGAAACAGCAGAAGCAGAAATAAAAAAAAATCCCATTTGATATAGTAAAAAGAAAAATAAAATACCTAGGAATAAATCTAACCAAGGAAGTAAAAGACCTATATACAGAAAACTACACAACACTGAAGAAAGAAATTAAGGAAGACAAACAAATGGAAGCATATACCGTGTTCATGGATCGGAAGAATTAACATTATCAAAATGTCCATACTACCCAAAGCAATTTACAGATTCAATGCAATACTTATTAAAGTACCAATGGCATATTTCACAGACATAAACAAACATTTCAAAAATTTATATGGAACCATAAATAACCCCGAATAGCTGTTGAAATTTTGAGGAAGAAAAGCAAAGTAGGAGGGATCACAATACCTGATTATCAAACTGTATTACAAGGCCACTGTAATCGAAACAGCCTGGTACTGGCACAAAAACAAGCACATGGACCAATGGAACAGAACAGAGAGCCCAGAAATAAGCCCAAGTCTCTATGGTCAATTAATATTTGACAAAGGGGACAGCAACATAAAATGGAGTAAAAACAGTCTCTTCAACAAATGGTGTTGGGAGAACTGGACAGCTACGTGCAAAAAAATGAAACTCAAGCATCAACTTACATCATACACAAAAATAAATTCAAGGTGGATAAAGGACTTAAATATTAGCCTTGTCACCATTAAAGTCCTAGAGGAGAACACAGGCAGAAAAATCTCAGATATTTCATGTAGCGACACTTTTACTGACACTTTTCCCAGAGCAAGTGACATAAAGGAAAGAATAAACAAATGGGACCTCATCAAAATAAAAAGCTTCTGCACAGCTAAAGAAAACAGTATTAAAACAAAAATAGAACCAACTGTATGTATGGGAAAACATATTTGCCAATGATACCTCAGACAAGGGTTTAATCTCCAAAATATATAAAGAACTTACATGACTCCACTCTAAGAAGACAAGCAACCCAATTAAAAAATGGGCAAAGGACTTGAACAGACACTTCTCCAAGGAGAACATACAGAGGATCCAGAGACACATGAAACAATGCTCAATATCACTAGCTATCAGAGAGATGCAAATTAAAACCACAATGAGATACCACTTCACACCAGTCAGAATGGCCATCATAAACAAAGCAACAAACAACAAGTGTTGGAGAGGTTGTGGAGAAAAGGAGACGCTAGTGCACTGTTGGTGGGACTGCAGACTGGTACAAGCACTGTGGAAAACAGTATGGAATTTTCTCAAAAAACTAAAAATGGATCTGCCTTTTGGCCCAGCAATTCCACTGCTGGGACTATATCCTAAGAACCCCCAAACACCAATCCAAAAGAACCTTTGCACCCCAATGTTCATAGCAGCACAATTTACAATAGCCAAATGTTGGAAGCAACCTAGATGCCCATCAGTAAATGAGTGCATCAAAAACTATGGTACATTTACACAATGGAATTCTATGCAGCAGAAAGAAAGCAGGAGCTCCTACCCTTTGCAACATCATGGATGCAACTGGAAAGCATTATGCTAAGCGAAATAAACCAGGCGGTGAAAGAAAAATACCATATGATCTCACCTTTAACAGGAACCTAAAGAACAAATTAAGAAACAAGCAAAATATAACCAAAGACAGTGAAATAGAGAACAGTCTGACAGTGTTCAGAAGGGAGAGGAGAGGGAATTTTAGGGGAATTTCAGGGGAAAAGGGGAACGGTTTACAGGAAGAAATATAAAGGACACATGGATAAAAACTAGGGTCAGGTGGAAATGGGAGGGAGGAGGGGAAGGCTGGGTGGGCAGGTTGGGATGAAAGTAAAAGACAGAAAGTTGTACTGCAACAACAATTAAAATAAAAAAAAATATATATATATAAAGAAAATTGCTGGTCTATCTAATAATTTAGACAACTACAATGTGATTTGTAGGTGGATAACATATAAAGTGTGAATACTATGTATATTTTTAATTTTCTTTTCATTTTATCTATGTGAGAAGATGGATGTTAGCTCAACCTATTGAGGTAATCATTTTGCAATACGTGTAAATCAAATATCATGCAATAAAGTTTTGTAACTTTTGAAGCTCATATGTCATTGAACTTGTCTTTTAGATGTCTACTTTTTCAACCCTCCCCATTTTTTAATAAGGAAAATGCTTTTTGAACTTTTAATTTTTAATTTTTTAACTATTCAAATATAGTTGTTTCCATTTCTCCCCACCACTTTCCTCTGCCCCATGCACCTGCACCTCACACCCTCAATCTATACCCCTTTGACTTTGTTCAAGGGCCCTTTATACCTGCTTCTTGATTACTCTTCCCCTTTTTTCCCCATTATCTCCTCTCCACTTTCCTCTGGTTACTTGATATCTCTGGTTATATTTTTGCTTGCTTGTTTCTTTTGTTGATTGGATTCCACTTATAGGTGAGATCATTTGGTATTTGTCTTTCAGCACCTGGAGTATTTCACTTGCATAATGCTCTCTAGTTCCACCATGCTGCTGTGAAGGGTAGGAGCTCCTTCTTTCTTTCTGCTCAATAATATTTCATTATGTAAAAGTATCAAGGTTTTTTTGATCCACTAATTTACTGATGGGCACTTACAATGCTTCCAGCATTTGTCTAATTACCTTTGTTTTCCAGCACTACAGTTAGACTTGTGCTTTTGTCAGTTACAACAAATATTGCTATAAAATTACAGGTAATTAGTTTTGATTTGATAAATGAATCAACAAAAATATAATTAGTAATTATTTGGTAATTTCCTCTCTGCCATAGTTCAACATTGTTTAATTTTCTATCCTTCACAGAGATATTACCTTTGGCAAGGGAAATCTACATAACATTTAATAATAATAAAATGAATGAAGGAATTTTAAGGACAGAGAAATTGAGAAGATAATTTTATGATTAGTGATTGACAGTTACTTTACTGTAAAGGTGAAAATGTAGTAATTTTTCAGATTATTGGTGACAAATATCATTAAATACCTATTGTTTCCATTGCAATAGAATTGTCATAGAGTGTAAAAAAAAAAAAGAATCATGCAATGCCAAGATTAAGTAACCCCATATAGGAGCAGAACTTAAACATCTAAGATGTTCTTAACCTGGACTAAGATTTCAGAATTTGTGATGAAGATGGAGGTAAGTTCACAGCATGGGTGGTCAAGTTTTCTGTCCCCTGATATATTTAGGTTAAGAAAACTTCTCAGATGCATTTGCCAAAGGGCAAACTGAATGACACACCATCAACCCGAAGTCTAGATTCTGGAGGTGCGTGATTAGATATACAGTCTTCAAAATAGCCCAAGTTTAAGAATTTCCTGTTCAAACTTTAAGTGACACATTAATGAGAAATCTACATTTTCCACTCATGCTTCACTCTGAGCCTTCACCAGGCAGTCTGTGAAGACCACAGAGATTTGTTTACAAGAGTTAGCTGGTCTCTCAGTAAAGGATGCAGGACTTTCTGGCTTCCAGAGGTATGTGTGTGTCTCTCCTCTCCTGTTTCTCTCTTAGCCCATCTCATGCAGGGGGAGATTACAAATGCTAGATGTGATACAAGTGAGGTATGATTAATATACAATCAAGTCAAAGAGAACATTGGTATTTTATTTAAATAATTTAGGGTAAACTATCAGAAATAAAATATGAGATATGTTGGGGAATATCTTGAAGTATTCAAATTATTGCCTGTAGAGAATTACTCAAGTGCATACACACACCCATGATTGGGTGTGTTAATCAAAACATTATAAAGTCCTGTGAGAATCATGAAAAGGAAGGGTTATTATTGATTTTATAATCTATAAATAAATACATAAATAAATATATAGATGTAAATATATATAATTTTATATTTAGTCTAGCCCTTAAAAAGAGATTTTTAAAATAAACTGTTTGAATTCATTGGGGGCCAAACATTATATTTTATACACTTAATCAAATCAAATAAAAGTAGTTGCCTTTAATAAAAATAAGGATGAAATACTCCCATAAAATGCTAATTTAAGCTTAATTATAAACAATCAAATTATTTTAAAAATTGAGCAACCATTGTGAGAAAATATACCACATTGGTAAAGAGATTCTGCCTAATGAATTAAGCTAAGCATTTAACTGACATGAACCAAAAATAACATGAAAAATGTGTTCAAATAATAATTAGCCTAAATAAAATTTTATTAAGAGCTTATAAAAACAAATGTAATATTAAATGTTTTACAAGCACTATATCTACTTGTTTTTATTCCCACTTTTTATTAATAAACTAAGTTGCTCAATGCTAAGTAGGTTTTTAAGGGAATACATTGCAAATATCAAAGCCATAATTAATTCTAGAACTCACTGTCCCAGAACCCCTTGAGTGAACTTTTAAATTTTACTCTTTGATTCATTACTATGGCTCACACTACTGAAAATGCCCTCACTGGCTTTTTCATCCATAGGGCCTTTTTGGAAGTTTGAAACAACAGTGTTCTAATATAACAGTGAACACAGTGATCTACACATTATTTAATTATTTTATGGTTTTATATTTTCGCCATTAATGCATTTGCCAATTTCTTCTGCAATGTAACTATTTTAAAAATTTTATTGTTGCTGTTTTGTCAATAGTGTTTAGGTTTTGAATAAGTTTAGTGTGACTAAGATTTTTTGACATAAGAAACATTTTTCATTTGTAATAATTTATCAAACATTTACAATAAAAGATTTGATAACAACACATCTTCTTTAATAAATAAATGTGTGTCACTAAATAAAATTAATTTAGTTGAGAAAATTAGTATATATGCCAACATGACTAGAGCCTCATCTATAGAGCACTCAGTCTTTAATCATTATTAAATTTCAAATTTATCATATTGTCTCTATTTTGTAATATATTTTATCTGTAATACAAATATTCTAATGGTGTTAAATATTACTGTGGAAGCTGACTTTAAATTCATAAGGATGTTATTATTTATGAAAGTGATTTTTCCTCACTAATTTCTTGCTTTTTATTACTCGAACTAATAATACATTGTCAAATGTAGACTATCTTAAATATTGAGTCTATCATGAGACACTTGTTTAAAGGTCTAAGGAATTTAGAAGCAGAACTTCAGATTCTTCAACTGGGAAATGAGCCCCATACTCACCCTCCACCCCGCCCAGTGTCACTGTGAGGGATCTCTTCAGTGCGTGTGTCACTTATTCGTAAGCACACATGGTGTAGAGCACAGTCTCGGCCACCACTCAGCTGCAGACATGAGTGACCAAAGAGTAACCTACACAGAACTGAATCGGGCTAAGGACCCAAAGAGACAGCACATGAAACCTAAGGGCACTAAAGTCTCCATTCCAGGAACTGAGCAGGAACTAGCCTATGCAGAATTAAATCTTCAAAATGCATCTCAGGATCTTCAAGGGAGTGACAAGAACGACCACTGCAAAGGTAACACATTCAACAGACACAGTATAACTGTTCTAGGATGTGCAGCTGGGTGCAGAGGTGTGGGAAAGAGAAGGGGATAAGCTCACATATTTTTCATGTTAAGGATCAGGACTTGAAGTTGGAATATGGTGAAAGCTGAAGACTCATTTTATTCAGACATTGTTGTAAGTTGTAGTCTTTGACCAGTAACTTGTATAGCACTATATTTAGTGAAAA
Source organism: Tonatia bakeri (assembly GCA_004024845.1). Lineage (NCBI taxonomy): Eukaryota > Metazoa > Chordata > Mammalia > Chiroptera > Phyllostomidae > Tonatia > Tonatia bakeri. The sequence goes on from PVIA01015162.1 coordinate 14,702, forward strand.
TGCACTGAGACATTCTGAGAGGAAGATTATTGCGGTAGATACGGGTTTGGGGTCCACGTTTATGGATACGGTTCTCTGTGTGTAAACTGTCCAAACACTTGACTCCATCCCCCCTTTCTTGGTGTTTCCATTTCCCTCCCTGCAGCATCCCCATCACCTCGAGAGAAGCTCATTACTGGGATCCTATGCCTTGTCCTTATGTCCACTGTAGTAACAACTGCTGTTATTTACTGTAAGTATCTAATTGTAAGATTATATGATTTTTTTTACTTTTATGTTCAGTAGTGCTTCTAAACTCTTCATAATATTATAGAATAGAACTCTCATTTTAAAGTGTGTCTTTAGACTAAGTTTAAAATAGGTATTCTGAATTTTCCAAGGTATAAACAGAACAATTTTTAAAAGTAATTTATAAATATATATGTACTATCCCATATGTGCATATATATTCATATAATTAAAAGCATTCTTTAGAATACTTTATTGAGAAATACAAATTAATTCTTTGTATGGTTAATCCAAATGCCAGAGAAATTGGTGAAGTTTAGTTCTCATGGGTTTTGAAATATTTTCCTCCAAATTTTCATTGCTTCATTAATTTTTCTTGGTAAAACCATTTTTATTCCAGATGGAATTAATGCTAGGCAATATACCATATTTCAAAATAAGAAATAAATGTATAATGATTTATTTAGATCAACATTAATTTTTTATAATAACTACTTGTTCTTCTAGTTAAGGTAACACTGGTGCAGAATAATTCTTCAATAACAGGGACTCAGAAAGGTATATAATTATTTTCTACATTCTGATATTAGTGCAGTTCATGCTTTGTCTCTAACAGTAAAAATTTATAGATTTTTTGGTAGGGGAAACACAAAATTATAATACTGGGCAATATGTATATAAATAATGAGTACAGAAGAGTGTTTTTCTTATGCAAAAATGTGAAGAAATATTTATTTAAAATCATTATACCTATTGTTGCCAATTGGCCAAAGATAATTTTGGTTTCTAAAAGTGTAGTTTCATTTGTTGACATTCAGGATATATAGAACATGGATATTTTTGTTTGTGTGTTTGCCTAATATAAGCACATAAATTAGGTAATGAGAAGCGGACCCTTCTTGTGTGTGAGTGTGTGTGAGTGTATATGAGTGCATTTTGCTTTATATATACCAGTCTGTGAGGGTATATACATATGCTATGTACAGATGTGTCTATATCTATGCAAATACTGAAATTAATTTTCATTTTAAAATTCATATTGTTCTTGTATGACAATACGTAATCTTTCTTTAGCATATCATTGTCATCGATGTCCACCGGAGTGGTTTACATATTCCAATAGTTGCTATTACATCAGCACTGAAAAAAAGTCATGGAATGAGAGTTTGATGTCCTGTGCTTCTAAGAACTCTAGCCTGCTCTATATAGATAATGAAGAAGAAAGGGTAAGATTTTTAATGTGTCCAACATTTTATTTAAAAGATTAATTTATTTCATATTTTAATAGAATTCATTAATATTTGTATGAATTTATACTTTATTTGTTTTAAAAATGTTAATATTTGACTCCAAAATATTTTATTGGGCAACAATAAAAGCGTGGAAAAATAAAAAATAAAACATAATAAATAGTAAAATATTTTATTGACATTTTATGCTATTAATGTGCATTTGATATTTCCAAAACTTAATTTCCCTAGGCAACTGTGCTTCCCTAAATCCTCTTTTTCCTAAAGTAAATTTGTCACTTAATGTTTCTTTCATCAGGGAAACTAAAAATACCATGTGTGTGCATATTACAAATGAAAAACCCTATGTAATTCCAAATGAGGTCATGAAGTAGGTGTTGCCGGTCCGTTCCTATGCACTCTCTCATAGCTTCTCCTCTCTCCTCACTCAACCACGAGTGTGAGATTTTATATCACACATTATCTTTGCTTAATTTTGAACTTTATATACTGACAATAATTTGCTATGTATTTTTTATTGTTGTTTGATTAGAGTTGTTCCTATTATTTTATGGTTCTCCAATAACTCTCAGATGATATTTTTACAATTTATCCATATTATTGCATTTACCTGTAGTTTGTTCATTTTCATTGCTATATGGTATATACATGACATTTTTAATCTATTCTACTTAGAAATAGTTGTTTTTTAATATGTAGGTATTGTAAATAATTATTTAATAAAAACTTTTATGTACACCTTTTCCCCAATTATATTGTATTTAAAATAATTTATATTATGTACAAATAATACATTTAATATTTTATACTTATATATTACACATGTTATGCTTGTAAGAATAATTTATAAGCATAGTTATTATAATTATATATGTGTATAATTATAATTATTTGTCCTTTTTGCATAGATTGATGTGGCAGGCTCATAAATATATGTATACGACAAATTTTTTAAATTATCCCAGCATTTTCTAGTTTGTTGTGTAAACACACATTTTATTCAATAGTTCCATGATGCAAAACTTAGTACTGCCAGGAATTTTAATGCCATCAGTTCTGATCATTATATAAAAGTATCATTGTGACATTAATAGGCATTTTCTTGATTACTGATAGATTGAACACATCTTTCAGAGCACTACTGTGAAATTCTCTATTGTGAGAACTGTGCCTGTACGTGTCTCTTAACCATTTCTCCTGTGTGTTACCTGTTGTTTTCCTCCTCAGCAGTTGTTACATTTTGGATATAAGTCCTTATTTTGAATTTGTATGGTGCAAATGTCTTTTTTGACTGTTGATTACATTTTTCTTCTCATATTGGAGTCCTTTATTGACTGTAATTTATTAATTTTACCATAACTCAATATCTTATTGTGGGTGTTCATGATTATTTTCTACATATTACAAAGTTAGTTGAAGTTTATGGTTTATCTTTTTTCTTTATTGATTAGCTTTTACATTTAGGTTTATAATACTTTGGAAATTTATATTTTTGTGATGCTGTGCTAGTGATGCTGTGTGGTGGAGATGAAATTTGTACTTTTCTCCATCGTTACCTAATTGATGTGGCATAATTTATAGCAGATGATCTCTTTGACATAATTTTACATGCATGGCTCTATATATTTTAATATAAAATTTAAGAAGTTGTTCATTCATTGTGTCTCAAAAATTATTTTTCTGTGTTTTTCTATCTCTCCTTTTAGTCTCAGGCAATATTTACACTTATGTTGGTTTTACTGTTAAAGTTCTAAAAGTCTCTGTACATTTTTCTCTCCCTTTATACCCTCAGTAATTAATCATTTCTGTCACTCCATCTTTATTTCATTAATTCTTTCTTCTGCATATCAAAATTTATGTAAATCTATTGAATTTTTAATGTAGGTAATACATTTTGAAGTAAGAATTTTTAATTCATTCATACAGTTTTTATTTCTCTAATTTTTCTGTCACTGCCTCTATACTTTCATATAGTTATTTTAATGTAGTTGTTTAAACAACTTTCATGAAAATATATATTTATAATAATTACCATAAAATGTTTTGATAATAAATCCCAAATCTTATCTCAGTAAGTTAGATCTATTGACTGACTTTTCTCCTGATTATGGAAGATATTTTTCAGTTTCTTTGCATTATTTTAACATTATTTTTGTAACTTCAGTAAAACATTACAGTAGAATATTATCTTTTGAAGTGTGCTTACTCATTATTTAAAGTTCTCATTTATTTTATTTTTAGCCTGGTTTACTAGAGATTCCTCTCGTGTGTGCATAGTTTAATTGACAACCAGTGATTTTTAAAAATTATTCAGAAACCTCAAGTCCCTATGGCTTCCCCCCTCTGCTGTTTGACGTATTTGTGTTTGTGTAGGGGAGTTCTCTTAACTTTAAAACCAGTTCTCAAATCCCCTTTGCCATTTTTTTTTACTAGACCATCATTTCTTCTACAATGTATACATTTTTTCCATCAATCAAGCATGTGTAGAGAGCCGGTTATATCTCCCATTAAGGCACATAACAAAAGCAACAAATGAAGGTATAAATAAAGTGGAACAATATATTGATTGCTCTCTCACTCTCTCTCTTTTACTCTATCAAATCAATAAAAATAAAGTAAAAACAAAACAAAAATAAAAAATCGATTTAAAAAAGCAAGTGAGTTAATTGACAAACATCTAATTCTTTTTCACTAAAGAATGGTAAAAATGGTTATCTATGTATGAAAATAAACAATAGCTTAAAAGCTTGTACATTTAAAAATTTTCATCTCAATTTGTTTTCTAAACTTCTACTTATAAAACCAGTCAAAAATGCAAAGTACAACATAGAGAATATCATCAACAATATTCTAATAACCATGCAGGGTGTCAGATGGAACCCAGACCCACCGGCCTGGTCACCCTCACAGTATGTGAACATCCAAAGCAATAGTGAATGTCATCTGTAACCAAATAACAAGTTTTTGAAGAGCTGCTCTTCAAAATGAGTTTCCTCAAAATATCATTGCGGCATTTTTCTAAGGCAATTTCATTAGAGTCTAAAATCATATTCATTGTTTTTAAAATTTTTTCTTTAAAATATTTTATTTTTTATTGTTGTTCAATTACAGTTATCCCCATTTTTCTTTCTTTATTCTCCCTTGCCTGCCCAACCCTCCTTTTCTCCACATTGAGTCCTCCCACCCATCGTCCTTGACAATGGGTCATTTACACATGTTCCTTGATTTGACCTTTCCACTTCTTTCCATGTTAAGCCCCTTCTTGCTGCTTCTGGTCACTGTCAGTTTGTTCTTTATTTCCATGTTTCTGGTTCTGTTATGCTCACTTATTTGTTTGTTGATTAGGTTCCACTTATAGGTAAGATCAAACAGTATTTGTCTTTCACTGCCTGGCTCATTTCACTTAGTGTAACGCCCCCCAGTTCCATCTATGCTGTTGTAAAGGACAGGAGTCCCTTCTTCCTTTCTGCTGCATAGTATTTCATTGTGTAAATGTACCACAGTTTTTTGATCCACTCATTTACTGATGGGCACTTAGGCTGTTTCCAGCAGCTTGCTATTGTAAACAGTGCTATTGTGAACACTGGGATGCATAGGTTCTTTTGAAATGGTGTTTCAGGATTTTTAGTGTATTATCTCAGCAGTGGTATCACTGGATCAAAACGCAGTTCTGTTTTTATTTTTTTGAGGAAATTCCACACTATTTTCCACAGTGGCTGCCCCTGTCTGCATTCTCGCCTACAGTTCACTAGGATTCCCTTTTCTCCACAATGTCTCCAGCACTTGTTTGTTGATTTGTTTATGAAGGCCATTCTCACCTGTATGAGTTTGTATCTCATTGTGGTTTTAAATTTGCACCTCTCTGATGGCTAGTGTTGTTGAGCATTCTTTCATACATCTCTGGGCCCTCTCTATGTCCTCCTTGGAGAAGTGTCTGATCATATCCTTTGCCCATTTTTTAAATGGATTTTTTTGTCTTCCTGGTGTTGAGTTATATAAGTTCTTTATATATTTTGGAGATCAAACAGTTTTCCAAGTTATCATTGACAAATATATTTTCCCATATAGTTGGTTCCCTTTTCATTTTTCTGATATTTTCTTTAACTGTGCAGAAGCATTTTAATTTTGATGTAGTCCCATTTGATTATTCTTTCCTTTTTATCCCTTGTTCTAGGGGACATATCAGGGAAAATATTTCAGCATGTAATATCTGAGGTTTTCCTGCCTATGTTCTCCTGTAGGACTTTTGCAGTACTTGACTTATATTTAAGTCTTTTATCCATCTCAACTTTATTTTTGTGTATGGTGTAAGTTGGTGGTCAAGTTTCATTTTTTTGCATGTAACTGTTCAGATCTCCCAGTATCATTTGTTAAAAAGACTATTTTCACTCCATTTTATGTTTCTGCCTCCTTTGTCATATATTGATTGACCATAGAGACATGGGATTATTTCTGGGCTCTCTAATTTGTTCCATTAATCCATGTTTTTGTTCTTATGCCAGTACCAGATTGTTTTAATTACAGTGGCCTTGTAATATAGTTTGATATCAGGTATTGTGATTCATCCCAGGAATGCAAGACATTACAATATTTGTAAATCAATAAACTTAATGCATCATATAACCAAAACAAAAGACAAAAATCACACGATCATATTACTAGATGCAGAAAAAAGCACTCAGTAAAAAATAGCCCATATTTCTGATGAAAACACTTAGCAAAGTGGGAGAACAGGGAGCATACCTCTACATAGTAAAGGCCATATACAAGAAACCTACAGCCAATATCGTACTCAATGGGCAAAGATGAAAAGCTTTCGCACTAAAATCAGGAACAAGACAAGGGTGTTCTCTTTCACCACTTGTATTCAACATAGTCTTGAAAGTTCTAGCCCAAATGATCAGATAAGAAAAAGAAAAAAAAATCCAAATTGTAAAGGAAGAAGTTAAATTGTAATTGCTTGCAGATGACATAATAGTATACATAAAAAACCCTGTAGATTCTACCAAAAACTATTCTACCTAATAAGTGATTTGGCAAAGCAGAAGAATACAAAGTCAATATTCAGACATTGAAGGCATTTTTGTACACCAACAGTGAAATATCAAAAACAGAAATTAGAAAAAAATCCCATTTTTTAGCAACAATAAAAATAAAGTTCCTAGGAATAAACCTAGCCAAGGAGGTGAAAGATCTGTACTCAAAAAAACTATACAACACTGAAAAAGAAATTAAGGAAGACAGAAATAAATGGAAGCGTATTCCATGTTCATGGATTAGAAGAATTAGCATAATCAAAATGCCCATACTATGCAAAGCAATTTTTGGATTCAATGCAATCCCTATTAGAATACCAATGATGTATTTCACAGATATAAAACAAATTGCATTCATTTTTAAGTATATTTTATTGATTTTTAAGGGTTATCATCTCTATTTTACTTTTTTTCACATTTTTCATTGTTGTTCAATCACAGTTGTCTCCATTTCTCCACCCCACACCCCCCACCCCAGCCCCACTTCCCACCCTTGATGCTACCCCCCTTTGGTTTTGTCCACGTATCCTTTATAGATGCTCCTGAAAACCCTTCCCCCTTTCCACCCCTTATCCCCTCCCATCTCCCCTCTGGTTATTGTCAGTTTGTTCTTAATTTCAAATACATACATACATACATACATACATACATACACATGTAAATAAATAAATATATAAATAAATAACCAAAAAAAAAATAAACTTTGTGCCCTGGCTGATGATGTGGCTCAGTGAATTCAGCACCAGCCTGTGAACCAAAGGGCCACTGGTTCAATTCCCAGTCAGGTGGGCAGTGCGTGAGAGGCAGCCACACACTATATCTCTCCTTCTCCCTCCATTCCCCTGTGTCTATAAATAAATAAATAAATATTTTTTAAAAAGAAAAAATAATAAAACAAAGTGCATTCAAAAGTCTCAACATACAGATAAAAACCAGAGGGAAAACACTTATGATACAGTTATTTAAAATATAAAGATTGCCTTGACTAATGTGGCTCAGTTGTTTAGGTGTTGTTCCACAAAGGGAAATGTCATGGGTTCAATTCCCCATCAGGGCACATGCCTGTGTGGTTGCAGGATTGGTCCCTGGCCAAGCATTGGAGAGATAATCAATCAATGTTTCTCTTTCTTTCTTCCTCCCTTCTTTCTGTAAAAATAAATGAATAGAATCTTTAAAAGGAAAATAAAATAATAATAAAATATAAAAGATAAGGGTTTTGTTCTATTCTTCAATGCTAGCTATGTTCTAGATTTCTAGATTTCTTTAATGGCTTGTGTATATCACAGCAACATGCAAGATACTTTTTCTGATATTCTGATGCCCTTGATGGTTGCTGATTGGCTTGTTGGACATACACCCGTGCATTTTCAGATTTGGTTTCTATGCTATCGCACATCTTGGTCATGAATTATCATTCTGAAAAATTTAAAATGTTCATTAATATCCATAATATCAGCTTCAAATTGCCTAACAGAGGACTGTCCCATGAATAAGACAGAGGTCATCCTCTGTGGTTCCCTCATCTTGTACATGCACTTGAGGTTGAATTTGGCTTTCCCAGCACACAAGATTCCTTTTTTTGAGATCTCCTCAGGGATTCCACCAGATACTTTGGAACTGGCTCCCCACTAGAGCAACAAACTCACTTTCTCATCAGCTGGCCTTTGGACCATTGCAAAGTTGATAGGTGATACTCTGAATTTAGCCACTAAGAAATCTACTGTATTTTCCTTTCACACTGTTCACAGAGGGTGGTGGGGAGAGATCCAAACTGTATAATGGACTTATCTGTTTCTTTGGCCAGTTGGTTAGGATAGGATACTTCTGTTGTAGCTGTTGCCACAATTCAGGTGAATATGAGATGTTCCACATTGTTCAGAGTCATTTATATTTCCACAGAATGTTGTTTGTTCTTCTGGATGTTGGATATGGTGGGCTAGCTGGGTGGGGTTACCATTCCTTACTTGAGTGCAGGAGGTGGTTGATTTACTTACTAATGCCATCAGATGTTGGTGGACTATGCAGTATACTAAGCCATCACCTCCTCCTCCACTGTAGGTCAACTTTATTTGTTTTTACTAATTCAAATTTGTGTACCAGCTTTTACTTAATTTCTCATGAAATTTGTTTTCTCATAGAATTTTTTGATCATTCTCAATACATTTCTGTGGATTGGACTTTCCTGCAGAAACAATAATAATTCTTGGGTGTGGACAAATGGCTCAACTTTCTCTTCCAAGTTGTAAGTTTTTTGAGAACTCATATATTTTATTCTTTCATGCTTTCTAAATCAGGAATTAACCTTAAAAATTAAAAACAATGTGTGAACAATTATATGAGTAAACTATTTAAGTGTTTTAGTAGAAAAATATTATAAGAAATATTTCTATTTAGTATATAACTCAAAATAAATTGTTTATTAATTAAAATATTAAAGTATATATTATCAGATTAATGATTTATTATCTTTTTATTTCAGATTCTCAATAACATCAATGCTGGACAATAATTGTGCATGTGCAAATTTTTACAAGCACAAGCTCTTTTCTTCATCCTGTATAGAAACAAAAACATATGTTTGTAAACACCAGGCACTTCAGCTCACCTAAATTTGGTATAATCAT
>PVIA01015163.1:0-23846 GCA_004024845.1 Tonatia bakeri
AGCCACCATAGATCTATGGGTCAACAGTCATGGTATTAACTGTCCTTGGCTCTTCTGTTGCATGAGTTTGCATTTTCTGCCATTTCTGTCAATTCTTTAGTAGTCTGCGGGGTGCCCTGTAGAAGTGTGATGTTCTGGATATTTTCAATAAGGACGTTCTTTAAGGATGGTTTTGTGTTGTAAATACCGTTAATAATGTTTGGGACCAAAGTTGTTGAATAAGTGTATCAAGTTTTGAAATATTATTAATAATGGAAGAAAATTTGATGGCAAAGTTGTTTAGACCTCTTTCTTGAATGGCTTGTAAATTGGTGAAAGCCTAGTTACAACCCTCACTTTGTTGTGGGGCTCATAGGCCATCTCAGCAGTCAATTTCAAAAGACAGAAGCCAAACACATTTTCAATATCAATACCTTTAGATGTCGGTGGCTTTCCAGGGTGATTATTGCATGATGTACTGATTTGGATGTGTGAATTGCAGAGAGTTTGCATTACATTTTATTCTTTGTTCCTACCATATTCACTCAAACACATAATTAGGATTAAAGAATCCTCAATTAAAAGTCACATATAGGCTAGCACCTCTTAATTTCATTTTATGTCTCCTGGTCTGCCTAACTCTAATCTTCTACTGTAAGCAATCACGTTTCCCTACTGATGAAAGGACTTAACCATGTCAATTATATTTATTTATTTATTTATAAAAATCCTCACTCAAGGGTATATTTATTGATTTTTAGAGAAAGGGAGAAACATCAGTGTGGGAGAGAAACATTGATCAGTTGCCTCCCATGTGCGCCCCACTGGAGATTGAACCGGTAACATATAGGTGTGTGCCCTGAGCTGGGTTGGGACCTACAGCCTTCTGGTGTCCAGGTCAACACTCCAACTAACTGAGCCACCCAGCCAGGGCCATTTCAATGATTTTAAATGATCCAGTTTTCTTTTTAATCACAGAAAGTATGCTTTTGCTAATAGATAGTTGGATATTGACTATTAAGAGTGTATTTTTAACTTTACAGTAATTGCCATGCATCTTTGGACAGATAGAAGTTATACTGTGGCACACATGTGAAATGCTTATGATTCATCCTATAAACCTCAATGTTTAAGAAATATGATTTGATTTTTCTATTAAGTGAACTTAACTTTTATTTTAAGTTTCCTATTTTACCTGAGAGAAGTTTAATCTTGATCAATTTGAGGTTTCTTCCATTGTTTCAGGGTCTGTTTAGCCAATTCAGGGTGTTCCCAAATCCCAGGTTTGCTTCTAGGAGCTTTCCGTGGTCTATGTCCTTGGTATGAATCTTTTGATACCTGTGCTGGTAGCATTTGCTGTGTCCTCTCTGGTCACTGAGTCCTCACAGGTTGCATCCTCCTTGTCCTAAACATCAGGCCTCTTCAAGTCTGCTTGGCAATTTCTGAGCCCCTCTGAGGAGACATCAGAAATGTGTGGCTACTCCCTTGTCCATTCTTGGTCCACAGGGGATTCTCTGATGCTGTTTTGGTTCCCTTTTTTCTGGACACTGTATGCAGTCATTGCTACTCAAATACTACTGTGCTGAGCTGGGCATAGTGCACTTTAAAGAAATGTGTGCCGTACTGGGGTCTTCTGAAGCACATTTCATGCCACAAAGACTGTCCGGGATATGCATCTTCCTCCTGCTGGACTTGGCCAGGGGTCCGGGTCCCTTTGGAAGGATTTAGGAGCATCTAATCTCCTTTCCTCTCTCTCATTTTCTTCTCCCTTTCCAGCCCAGATAACCTTTATGTTCCTAAAACTGCAAAGAAAAAAACCTTAGATTTTATACATTACTATTTTTCCCACTTTATTTTTATATAAGGCCTTTGGTTTTTGAAACTCCGAAGTCAGTGATGTATGTCTTTGTTCTTCTTTCCTTCCTGGAAGCTCTAAGTCTGGAAGTGGCTTTTTCACTGGGGGTAGAGTCCCATGAGTGAACATGAATTGCTAGGAATGAGGAGAAAGAGCTCAGTCATACAATATTCAAGAATGAATAGTTCGGTTGTTTTACACATGGCTTTCCACGGCCCACAGAGTTTTAAACTGAAGGAAGTGCCCCTAAAATGTGAGCCTTCTATTTTCATGCAGTGATTGCTACTGTGAAATAGCTGCGTAAACCCCTTTCAAATGATCAATCTTGCATTATATGAACTTTCTCTAAGGCTTAGTTTGTTGTTTATTGTTGTATTTTTTCCCTGTACAATTAGATTAGGAAGGAACTTTATTCTTGGAAATACATGGCTCCTTGGGCTCCAGCCAGGCCTCTCTTACAAAGACGGTCTTCTCTGTGCTGCTCTTGGGCAAGGAGAGTTCCTGCTGTACTAGCTGAACCAGTCAGTTCAGTGACCCTTCAATGAATTATCTTTTGATGTATGCCCCCTGGCCATAAGTATACCACTTTTTTTTATCCTTGCTTGAGAACAGTTTAAAATTGCTTTCAGAGAGAAAGGTGGGGTGGAGAGACAGAGACAGAGGGAGAGAGAGAGAAAGGGAGGGAGGGAGGGAGGGAGGGAGAGAGAGGGAGAGAGAGACAGAGAGAGGCACGTATGTTAGAGAGACAAGCATTGAATCAGTTGCCTCCTATCCGCACCTGGATAGGGGATCTTATGTGCCTAGACTGGGGATCAAACCAACAACCTAAGTATGTGCCCCGATTGGGAATCAATCCCACAACCTTTCAGTTACGGGATGATGTTGTAACCAACTGAGCCACATTGGCCAAAGTCATAAGTATGAGGTCTGTCCGTAAGTATAATGTCTGTCTGACATTATTGAAGAAGATGCAGGATACAAGGAACATTGTACATAGGACAATGATGCTTCAGTCCCCTTCAAAGTAGGCACATTGGGACCTCATGCAGTTCTCCCAGTCACCATCAGCTGCCCTGTTGTATTTTTGTGAATCTCATTGGTGATCTGAAATCTCTTCCCTTTCAAAGGTGATTTTAATTTTGGGAGAACCAGAAGTCACAGGATGCCAAATCTGGGCTGTAGTGGGGCAGAGTCATCTGGGTGATGTGATGTTTCACTAAAAAGCTCTTCATGAGATGTGATGCCTGAGTGGGCACATTGTCATGATAAAGCTGCCAATCACCAGTTGCCCAGAGCTGTGGCCTTCTGAATAATTCGAATAGTTTCCATGAAGGGATGTGCAAGCTTAATGCAAAATTTGATGCAGCTTTGTTTCTCTACTCGCTCAGTCATTTTGAATGCAACGGCCACACGGTACACATGCTCACTCAATGGCGTCTACCATCCTGCTGACTAGTACAGTGAAGTCATCATTGTTCACGCGTGTGTGTGTTCTAGTCCATTCTCTTTGGCTGCCAGGTTACACCAATGTCCATGTTAGGCAAACCGTTCCTGTCATATTAACAGCGGCTGGACTTTTTTCCAGACAGACCTCATACGTCACTTTAGTATTATTTCGTAGCTTGGATTCCATCATGGTGAGGCATTTTGAGAATGGAAAGGTAGATGACAGTGTTTTAAGTTAAATGATACCACTGTGCTTACAGTCAATAGTTGAGTCCCTAGTCAGTGACCTTGGCCATGTCCCAGATTTGGCCTCTGAGGGGATACATTAGAGGTGAAGTCCATCAGTCACAGATGTGTTTTAATGAGCACAAATTTCTAGATTTGTTTTGACATCCAATTTACATGGTAACGGGAGTGGTTTGAAACCATTATAAATCCGACAGAGTAGTTTGCAGTCTGCGAGGCTCTGTTTTCCAGGTGAGGAGGTTTAGATGGGAGACATTGCTGGCGTGTTACAGAGATTGTGCTCGCCTCCGGGTAGCTGGCCCTACATTTTGTCTGATGCTCTGTTTTCTTTGTTTTGTCCCCACCCACTACACCCACTTCTGCTGCCTTTGGTGGTCTTGTCGTTAGGCCGCAGACGAGGGGAAGGGCCAGCTGCATACCAGCTCTGCAGAGTTTCTTAGTCAGTGCCCAGAGTGGGCAGGAGAAAGGGCACGTGACCCCTTTGTGGGTGTGGGCATTGATCCGGCTTCTGGCAAAGCAGCAGTGGCATGAGCCTGCTGAGGCAGGTACAGGGACCTACTGGGGTGAGTGCTCCCGCAGGCACAGCCCTGGCCTGACACCCTGTGGGCTCATTCTGTGGGTCAGAGGACAGGCCACATGGACTAAAGCTATTTCTGGATGGGGCTAGTGTTTAGTCAAGGACTTTCGAGCTCCAGCCAAAGTCAGGGCCGTGTCAGGTGTCTATGCAGCATTCATGTCAGCTCCTTGCAGCCTTAGTTCACAACTTTAAAAGGCCCAGTGGGACAGGAGCCTGGGGCACTTACTCAGAAAATAATGTGCTCCTAATCCTGGCATTCAAGGCTATATAAACCTATGTGACTTCAGGTGTATTAATACTGCTTTCATACGCAATGCCTGAACTAGCCCAGGTTTCTGAAGCAAATGACACTTGGAAGATGACCTGTGGTTTTCTGCCCTAAGCTTTTTCTCATGATACTCCTCTGACTTCTCAAAATCTTACCAATGCACTCTCTTCATAAAGCTTTCCATGCCCTGAAATTCCCCCTGAAAAAAAAAATGCTACTCAAATAACAAAGAATCCTAAATGAGAAAAAATATCAGTGATTCATAATTTTTTATACTATTTAAGAGACTCAGTGATTTATATATATATGATTTACCAAATTGTTTCACTGGTGTCTTTGTATCTGTTCTCACCTACCAGAACTAATAAATTAACAGACTTCTAGACTTTTCTTCTTGCTCAAACAAATATGCATACCTACAGGAGTTTCTTTCTTCACTGAAATAAGATCATATTATACACATTATGTTGCTTAATGATATGTCCTGAACACAAACTGGTTAGGAGCCAATACGTCTAGTGGTTAAGAGAGAGGCTTTTGGGTTACACTGCCTGAGTTCAAATCCAAGCCCTGGAGCTAAACGGTCTTGTGACTTCAGGAAAGTTATTTAACCACTTAGTTTTCTCATTGGTTACATGGGAATAATGACAGTTTGAATCTCAGGGGGTTGTTGTGGAGGTTAAATAAATTAGTACATAACAAGTGCATGGAAAAGCACACTCAGTACACATAGTTACATATTGTCCATATGGGCCAGAAAATATGCATACACATACAAACTTAAACGTTTATGTAAATGAGAGGATCATAATGTTTTCATTCCAGACTAGTATTTCCGTTTTTCTTTCATCTTTCGGTCCCTGCTTTCTTCTTCTTCCCACAGCTGCCTGTCCTACTCCAAACACTGGCAGTAGTGTAAACATCAGCAAGTATAAACCCCCTTGGCTTCTGTAGCCTTATCTGTATTCTTCTGTAATGTCCCTGATGGCAATCGAACCAGATCTCACATGTAAACATATACATATAATATACGCATGTGCACATATACACATACATGTGTACATGTTTGTCTTCGTTTACTATATATACATCATTTCTGGAGGGGAACACCTTCCTTTTCTCACTAATTATTTTTGGAAATCCCTCCAGGTTAGCAGATATAAACAATAATATTGTGTTATGTGGATTACCTAAATTTTCTGAATTATCTGAATAATATTGTGTTCTCTGGATTAAGATAATGCATCTCTTTGTGTACACATTTTTGTCAACTTGGAGTGCTGCAATGCAGATCTGGGCTCATATATATTTATTTACTGATGGTTATATTTCTATGGGATATATACCCAGGAGAGAGATTACTTGGTCAAAGGTTTAGGTATTTTTAATCTTAGGAAATGTTGCCAGATTGCTTTCTAAGAGCTATGTCCATTTACATTTCCACCAGCAATGTAGAAAACATTTTTTCCACGTATCCCCACTGACAATATTTTCATTGTTTAAAATTATTGCCAGACTGATAGGTTTAAGATGGTCTATTGTTAACAGTTTCCATTTCCCTATTAGTAAATTTTAAAAAATGTATTTGCTGGCTGTTTAGATCCGTTCATCTGTGAATTGCCTATTTATATCTGTTGTTTATTTGTCTCTTAGGCTGTTGTCTGTTCCTTGTCAATTTTAAAAGCTTTCTTCATCTAATTACAGCTTTTAAACCCTTATCTGTCATTTGTAGTACCAACATGTTTTCCAAGTCTATTATTTGTTTACTGTCTTTATTTATAGTATCTTCTCCACACAGCAGTTCTTTACAGCTTCTGTCTAGATCTGCCCAGAAGTCCTAATAAAACATTAAAGTTGCCCTGGCTAGTGTAGCTCAGTGGATTGAGTGCGGGCTGCGAACCAGGCATCGCAGGTTCGATTCCCAGTCAGGGCACATGCCTAGGTTGCAGGCCATGTTCCCCAGCAACCACACATTGATATTTCTATCTCTTTCTCTTTCTCCCTCCCTTCCCTCTCTAAAAATACATAAATAAAATCTTTAAAAAAACCATTAAAGTTATATTTATATATAACAATTCACCTGTGTTTTATATTTGACATCAGATAGGGTTATTATTTTATAATTTTTCAGGATGAATACCCAGTTTGGGGAGTAATTTTGTGAAATATTTTTCTCCCATAAATTATATTATACTGTGGTCAAAGATTAGTAAGATTAAGATTCATAGATCTCATAGGTTCTATGCCTTTCTTATTTAATTCAGTTTATATTGCTATTTTAAAGGCAATATTTTCTCCTTTCTTTTTCTAAAGATATATGTTACTAGAGAAAAGAAAAATCTGTTGATGTTAGTCTGCTTACCTGGTATCTAGCCATTCCATAAATTCTCTTATTGATACCCATAGTTTTTCTCTTTTTAAGTCTCTAAGATTTTAAGTACACAATGATATCATCAGCAAGATAGCAATAGTTTTATTTCTTCAGTTTTAATATTTATACAAAATAATTAATTTTCTTATCTAATTGTTTTCAGTAGACTTTCCAAACTAATTTTGAATAAATATAGCAATACCAAGATCTCTCCTTAATTCCTGAGTTTTACTGGATTCTTTCTATTATTTTGAAATTAAGATTACTTTCAACTTTTGGTTTTAGTAAATATTTCAATGCTTACCTTTTCCTATCATAAAAAATTGTTATTGAGGTTGGCTGTTAATATTATCAAATGTCATGTCAACATCTATTAATGTGGTCATATTTGAGTTTTCCCTCTGATGAAACACTGAACTATGGTGATAGATTTTCTAATTCAAACCTCTTCTTGCACACTTAGAATAGACTCTGCTTAGTCAGTTTGGGGGTTTTGTTGATATGTAGTTAGGTTCTATTTGCTATATTTTATTAAAAGCTTTTCATTGACCTTCCTGAGAGTAATCTATTTCAATCAAGATTTGATATTTAATTTATGCTAACTTTATATAAATTGTGAAGTTTTCCATATTTTCTGTGGTCTGGAATAGTATATATTTTATTCTTTAAAGGTCTGATGGACCTCAGCTATGAAAATATCTGATGAATCATATTTGCCTTCCACGCTGTTCTGTAGAAATTGATCAATAGAAGTTTCCTCTTCTTTTTCCTCAAAGTTTCCTTTTCCTCAATAAAATTCCCATTTTGGTTAATAAATTTTGTATTTCATTGAAAATGATCCCTTCCCACTCGTTTTTCAAATTAATTATTATAGATTTGTATGTAATATGTCCTTGTAATTCTGTCAATTCTTCCTGCATTTGTGGTTTTTTATTTACTTAAGTTATCTTTAATTTCTGTTAACAATACTTTGCAATATTTCATGGGTGGACCTTGAGAATTTTTCATTAGATTTATCCCTCAGTATTTCAGATTTTTGATGGTTGTTTCCTAATTTTATTTTCCAATTGTTTGCTGCTAATATATAAGAATTCAACTGATTTTGTGTATTGACCTCAGAATCACCAACCTTAATAAACTTACTTATTTGTTCACATGTTTATGCCTTGAGATTTACTAAATGGATGATCATGGAATCTATGACTAGAGATGATTTGACTTCTTCCTTTGAATTTCTTATGCCTTTTATTTTTTCCTTGCCTTGCTGCACTTGATATGACTTCAGCTCAATGTTGAATAGAAATGGTGAGAATAGATATCATTACCTTGTTCCCGATCTTAGGAGGACAGAGCCCTTGATGTTTTTCATTAACGTTCTAGGACCTCTCTGAATTTATTTTGGTAGCCAACTTTGTATCAGGTTGAGAAAATTACCTGTTATTCCCAAGTTACTGAGAGCCTTTTATTTTCATCATGAATGGGTATGTAATTTTGTATAAAATCATAGAAATGATTTTTCTATATTTACCATAGTGCGATTTTGTTTTTCTTTTATTATTTTAATGTGAATTATACTGACTGGTTTTCAAATGGTTAGCTAATCTCTCGTTGCTAAGATCAACACCGATCTCTTGTGACGTATTGACATTTCTACATATTGCTGCATTATTAGTTTGACGTGTTGACTTAATAGTTTTTATCAAGGATTTTGGGGTCTAAATTCATGAGAGCTATCCTTAGTAGTTGTTTCTTTTTGGTAATGCTCACGTTAGGTTTTGATATGAGTTATATTGATCTTGTAAAATGTGTTATAAAGTATTCCCTTCTTCATTAAATACTTGGTAGAATTCACCAATAATGAATTGACCCAAGCCTAAGGCTTTCTTTGTGGGGAGTTTTAAAATTATGAATTTAGTTATTATCAGTTAATATTGATATATTATTATGGTATTCTATTTTTTCTGTTTTCATAATTTGAGTCATTTAGGATATTTGTCCATTTCATCTCAGTTTATTAGTATCACATTTAAAAAATATGCTTGTATTGTCTTTTTAAGGTTTATAGAATGTATATTGGTTTCTTTCATTTCTGATATTGGTCATTTGTGTTTTCCCTCCCTTTTCCTTGAGAGATAACCAAGGTGGTAGAAGATAGCTGTGTATGCTCAGCAAGGTAGCTGCTGGTGAGTTGTTGATCTTCTTCCAAGACATAAGGTGACAGCTTGAAGCATCTTTCTTGTGTTCTTCTAACTTCAAAGGTAGACAGAGTTCGATCCACTCCTTTTCAAATCTTAGAAACCAGAGAGACGCTGCATCTCACTGGGGGCATCAAGGATGTGCTTGGCCCCTCCAGCGGTCTAAGGATCTCTGAGTCAAGCCTTCTCCAGGATCCACTTCATTCAGTTCTTTGCCCTGGGGCTCATCAATGTCCTCTGAGCTTCCAGCAGGCCCCAAAGGAGCAAATTTACTGCTCTTTTCCTCATGCCCTGCTTCCAGCATATTTTACTTGCCAGCACCAGCAGTTGCTGGTCCTCTAGGGGACGGTGGTGGCTTAAGAGCTGATGGTAAGTGGAGCTGGTAGTGTGAAGGCGATCACCCCTTTCATTTTGGTATCCAAGCTTTATTCTTTAAATTTAAATTTGTGGACATTGTCAAGGAGTCTCTCTCTATAGACTCACATTTCTGTACTACAGACAAACTCCAGAATCACTTCTTATTTTTTGTCTCCATATATCTCATTTTGTCCTTCCGAAATTTGAGGACAGAGAAATGAAATCAGTTGACTGTGCTCCTAAAACAGGGAGCTCTTCTCCTTTGTTCCTCAGTAAGTTTTAAGGAAATATTTGATATTTACAATATCTAATCAAGAGACTTGGATATCTGACATTTTCTCTTTCTTCTTCATCACCAAAAACACTGAAAAAATGTTTAATTCCAAGCACTGCTGCTTTCTGAATGCCACTTTGTTTGCTTCTACACCTCTTCTTTTTCTCTTCTGTCACAAGGTCATTTACATGAAAATGGTATCTTAAGATGGCTTATCAATATGTTATGATTACTTTCACCTGCAGCAGAAAATACTCTCCCATCTTTTGTTGTTGCCATGGAAACAATTATGTTATCAAAGAAGAGAAGTAAGATTTCAGCTAGGGTGGAAATTAGGTTGAATAGATAACAGAGAAGAAGTGAAAAGGTGCCTACTATTTATTCCTGAAGGAAAATCAGATATAAATTAGGTAGCAATTAGTCATTTTGTTTTAAGACTACTTAAAAGAATGTAAAATCAAATTTGGAGCCATTTGTATGAGTTTTGCCCAAACAATAAAGCTAAAAAGATTGTCATACAGCTTTTAATCTTTATCAACTCCCTTGGGTCACACACAAAAATTACCCTAACCTGAATTGAACAAGCTAACCCATACCTTAGGCTGTGATTCTTCCAGCACGATGGGGGCAATTTTATCTGTTCATAAAACTTCTCACTTAAAAACCAAATTAATCTTGAAAGATGAAGAGTAGCTTGACCAGCTAGTTACCGCCAAAGCCACTGAGTTGCACAGGAATTTTCTTGGAGTCTCCAGTTGGGAGGCTCTTTTCTAATGTCCCAATAAAACTTATCCAAGGTTATGTTTCCAGTATCTTCCAAACTAGAAATAAATAATTTTCAAATAAATATTGGATGTTGCAGATAAGCTATTTCATAAACTGATAGAGGACCTCAATTTAAATGTAAATTTAAAGGTAAATTATAAGTTTTAACCTAGAATTGAAGCATAGTAATGACTATGACTTCAAAAATTTATGACTTCAAGATATTTGAGAAATTCTTGTTAGAAACCAACACACAGTTCTATTTAATGGATTGCTCTGGAACTTTTTAAGTTTTCTTTCCACAAGTTTTTTTTTTTAATTTTAGGCTATAAATAGTTTAATACTTGGATTATTGCCATCACATACAATTTGCTTTCTAATAATTTTTTATTTACCCTCTGGAGAGCTCATCTACTGAGAGGTTCCTGAGACTGGAGTGTTTTAGACAGAGGAAGAATGAAAGCTTTTTCTGTCATTGTTTATTGGCTCCCAGGAAAACTGATTTTCTGCAGTGCATTGCAATTAACCAGGGATCAAGCAATTTGGCCGTGTCATTTTGCAGAACATGATGGGTTGTCATTCCTTGGGTAAGCATGGTGTAATAGAAGGAGCTCTGTCTGAGATGAGTGTTTAATGTAGTCCAGTTCCTGTGCTAAGTACTTTACATTATAATACAGCGATGGGATGCTTTCGAGCCACATTGTCTGGGGTTGAATCTGAACTCACATACTGTTATGGGGTGTTGGGCAGGATAACTAACCTCCTATCCCTGCTCTTGCTCTTCTCTGTTAGAAAAACAGCTCTCTATTGACCTTAAAAGCTTGTTGCAAGGCACATGAGCAGTACTATGTAATATTTGTGATCAGCTTTAATTCATAAAATAAACCTATAAAGAAAGTACTATTTTTACATCCCTCTTACAAGTGACAAAGCAGATGATTAGGTTACCTAGCTTGTCCAAGTTTCTATGCGAAGATTAGAATCTGAACCTAGGCCTGTTAGACTTTAAACAAATTATTCTTTTTAATTCTACCAGATGTGGCTCTGCTTCTAAGCAGAACGGGACATTGGGAAAGACAGTTAACCCTTCGGGCCTCCATTTACACATCTGTGTAAGTAACAGGGACCCTGGGTCTCATATAAAGAAAAGACTGACCCACTTAGTGGAAGTCTCTGCTTATAAAGCGGGAAGTCACTGTCACTAGAAGTGAACTGGCATGGCGTAATAGGCAGCCATTTGGCATTTTAGATACGGTGTGTCTACTTGCTAGCTGCCAGGTCTTGGGAAACCAGTTTTCTCGTGTCTAATTGGGATTCAGCCAGCCATCAATTTTCAGTGTCTGCCAACACTATACCAAGTGAGAATAATATTCACAGATATGTCAACCCCTAAACTCTGGAGGGGAAATAAAACATTTGACACCGAACTGCTAATTGCACAGGCTCTTTGCTCTGCGGACAAGGAGGACTGCCTTCTGTGCTGACAGCTCTGCGGTCCCCCTGACTCAGAGCTGGCCGAGCGAAGCAGGTCTGGACAGGTCTGGGACCTCTGACCCTGGGCTGGTCTTCCGTTTCTGCTTTTGCATTTGTATGCTTCACTCCTCCCCTCTTCATCTGTCATCCCATTTCCAGCTGGACTTACAAAACACTGTTAGATGTTCAAGAAAACACTTGAGAAGGCTCCTGTAGAAGCTGGAGTCTTATAAGATGGATTAGTGATGGAGTCAAAAAGGGCCCGAAGATCTGTGGGCACAAGGAAGAGCGTGTTCTCATCCAAAATATAACCCTGGCCATCCGCAGAGGTAGAACGGGCGGACCAAGGGAGCACTGAGCTAATTTGCCTACAAATAATAGCAGGAAAGTAGAAACTACAAATACATTCTATTTACATTACATTTTAAAGTTTCTGTCAGTGGCACTGTTGCTTGACAATTGCCCAAAATGCTAAAATTAGAACCACCTTTGACTTTTCCTTTCTTTTATCAAATCCTCTCGGGTTGATTTTACTCTATTCTCTCATGAACTTGTGCCTGGGCCTGACGTTTCCTATATGGACTCACCTCCAGAAAACAATTTCCCCAAACAAACATCTGTTTCTCATCTCATTTACTTTTCTAAATTCGTAAGTCTCCCACTTCACCAATGGACAAAATGCAAACTCATCTTTCCATGCGAGGCTTTCTCCTTGAATCTAATCTCATCTCTTACTATACAATACATGTTTCCGAAGCACCCAGCATGTATCACATACTCTCCTAGGTGCCCATGAACATATGGGAGAGCAGCGTGCACCCTCATGGGGCCAATATAACCACTATTGGCATGTCCATTTTAATGGTAGATGAACCACAGAAATTTTTCAAATCCCACAATCAGTATTTGTAATAGCCACCATAACAAACAAAATACAATAATGAGTGTTGATGAAGGCGTGGAGAAATTGGAGCCCTTCTGCATGAGGCCGTGGGCGAGAATGTACATGTGGCAGCTGTAGCATGGCAATTCCTCGAAAATTAAATATGGAATTAGCACAGGATCTAGCAATTCCACCCTTGGGTATATACCCCCCAAATGGAAAAGAGGGACTTGAACAGATAATTGCATAGCCATGTTCATAGCAGCATTATTCACAACAGCCAAAAGGAAAGCAATGCGAGAGTCCATTGGTGGATGAATAACAAGCAAAGTACGGTGTGCGCATACAATGGAATATTACTCAGCCTTCAAGAGGAAAGAAATCCTGAAACATGCTACCAGATGGAGGAAACTTGAAAACATGATGCTAAGTGAAATAACCAGTCACTAAAATACAAATACACTTTGATTCTAGGTATACAAGGTCTAAGAGAGCTCCCACGCGGAGACATAGAGTGCAATGGTGGTGTCCAGGAGCTGGGGAAGGAAGGGTGTGGGGCGTTGGTGTTAATGGGTGTAGAGTTTCAGTCTGGGAGGTGGGAAAGTTGTGGAGACGACTGGTGGAAGCAATGATTGTACAACAGTCTGAATGTACTTAGTATCACAGAACTGTACACTTAAAATGGTCAAAATGGTAAATTTTACATTATGTATATTTTACCACAATAATAAATGACATGAAATAAATGTTGAGCGGTGAACATCAAGTTAGATAGATACTCCCTTGCTAATGTTGAGTGAGCAAGGTAGATGGCAATCTCAAGAAATCCATGGATGAGGTAAAAAAATTTTAATATGATGAAAAACATAGAGGTATAATAAGAATTCTCAAAAATAGGTAGAGAATAAGAGGATAAGACCAAGATAATACCAGAAGAAAATTTTGCTGGGTTGAGAGAGAACACAGTTTGCAAAATATGCAGGTACTTTAGTACAATAAATTAATGAATAGAGAAAAACACACAGTGCAGTTTTTCCCAAAGTACACTTAAGAAGACACTAGTTCTATATGATAACCTGAGAAGGAAGAAAGGGTGATTACATATTAGCAAATTTTGTAAATACTGTAAACATTATCTTCTTCATGACTTGTAAAACTCATTAGCTCTGGGGATTCCTACAGCGAAGAAAACTGTTAATTTTTATGTAACCTAGTGTTTCCCTGATTTATTTGAACAAAACACCTATTAATATCCTAAAACACATTTTGGAAAGAATAGTATAAATGAGAGTACATGATATTTTTTAGTTGGCAGACCTAGGTTTGAATGCCACTTTTCTGAGTCTCAATTTTCTAAATTAGAAAGTGAGGATAATAATATGTATTTCATAAGGTAGAATATTGGAAGTTAAGGTTGCTTGGCAAAGTAACCGATTCATCCATTCAGTTAATGGATTAACCAGTAGTATACTGAAAGAGAAGAATTACAAAAGGACACAATTTGATGGGGAGATATAAAAATTGGGCCGTAATTGGGGATCCTCATTGGCCATAGTGTTCTTTACAACTAGATGCCTGGGAGTCACCTAGTTTGTGTTTGTGTGTGTGCATGTGTGTGTGTTGATGGTGAGTTGGCAAGAATTTATTAACAGATGAACAGAGTTAAAGACAATTTTGTGATTAACTAAACTATCATGCAGTAACTAGTACCAATAAAATAAACCTTTGTGGCCTCATATAAAACTCAATAATGGCCTGGGGGAGTAATTTGTCTGGGTCTCTGTACCACTAATTACATTCCTGTATAAGATGCTGGAGGGATCTAATCTCTTCCGAGTGTGACAATTTTTCCTTTGCAAACTAGGATTCAAAGAGAACTGTAATCTTCCTCACTGTTGTTCATCAAAGGATGACCTTTGAGTGATGCTTGAGATAAGAATTTTTAAGAATTCTGCATATCTTGGACTTTTCCTAAATGCAGATCAAATAACCCAACATATACATATAACCTTTGCTTAATTTGATAGATGGTATCTGAAATTACGCCCTTGAATTTACTATCTGAAAGTCCTTTCCTTCAATCTATAGGTAGTTTGGCCTTGAATACTTTTTATTGATATAAATGCCCTTGAATTGTTATCCAAAGTGGTCTATGTTTCCCAGCAGGTTTTCCTGGGTTCTCACCTATACATAACATTTTCTGGCCTGCTGTTCCTGGTTTGGCCACACTGACAAACCCATGACTTCTGAGTGTTGATGGTGTCCTGTGAATATGCCCCTTGATGCTCGTGACAGTGCAGTTGATTTGTAGTAATTACCTTGAAGCACTCACCATTGGCAAAACACAAACCTCCATTATATTGTAAAAGCAGCTCCGGGATGTAACAAGTAGAATTCTACAGCTTTCTGTGTGATGGATTATGTATATTCATACTTCAAATAGTCATGGAAAATTCTCGAATTGGCTACCATACAGGAGTGATTAACAAATATTTAGATCTTAAGTTATACTCAGACTTATAAATTCTAGGTCATAGCCAGGAAAATAGAACCTAATGCAATTGTCCCCTGGGGTGAATAGAAATCTCTATTAACTAATGGATTTGATTTGGAAAATGTGTTTGAGAAATATAACAGCAATATATTTTATAGAGATGGCCCTTGACAAAAAAGGAATCATCTAAGAAAAATCCTTACAGGATTTTATTTCTTAATTTCTCTATATTTCTCTGTATATGTGTATATGTATATGTGCGTGTATATATGTGTATGTATATGTATGTGTGTACCTATGTATATGTACATATACGTGTGTGTGTATATATGCATGTATAATATTTTCCAGATATTGTAGATATGGATGGGAACTATATTGGACTAAGGTCAAATCTAATCTTAGTATATAAAAATATGGAACTTAGGGAGGCTGCATTTTCTGATACAGAATACCCAGTCTGATGCTTGCACTTTCAGTTTTGAAAGATCACAGGCAAATAACTACACAACAGTTAAAAGCAGCTGAGCTTGCAATAAACAGGTACAGATTTTGCTGAATTAGTCCCATGTTCATGGCTCAGACCCTTTTTCTCAGCCTTTTAAAGCCTGTACTCTTTTATATAAACAAAATATTATGCCCTTTTACATTACATAAAAATGTAAAGTATATATAAATGATATGACAAAAATTAAGGTGATGGGAGAGGAAATTTTATATCATAAGACGTGTTTCTGGACTTGACCGTGTGATATGAATTTGAGCCTTGACTTTGTTTGCTCTCAATAGGCTTTTTTACCCCAGGGACTACTGAAGTGGGAGCAGAGTGTGGGTCTGTGTCCACATTAACCTTGTAGCAAGAGAGAAACTAATATCTATCCTTCTAGTGATTTTCTAGCAGTTACCTGAGATGATCAAGTCAAACTCGAGTTTAAAACTTCTTAGATAGGGCCTGAAAATGATTAAAAATGGCTAAGAATGTGGTTCCTTGTATGATTGAAAATGCAAAATTTCAACATCATGACGGGAAAATAGTGAATGAGTTCGCTTTACAGAAAAATTAAATATAATTTAATGTTCTCCTTAAAAAGATTTTTCTCAGAATATAGACAGCTATATTGGCATCGATTCCTGCAGTAATAGTTGGAATTAATATTAATAAAAAGAAGACCTGATTGAACCCTTATTATATGGCTATTGTGCTGAGCACTTCACATTAATTTTGAAAGCGACAGAACTTTGATTTCTTTGGGTTTTCTCATTTGATTCTCAAAGCAACTGAAGAAAGCAGTCCAGATTATTACCTTCATTTTAGAGGTGGGTTTCATGAGGTATAGGACCTGAGACAGAGAGAAATTAAGTAACTCGCCCACGATCACATGTCTAGCAGATGTCAGGATCTGGATTTGAACCTGGACCTCTTTGATTCCTGAGACCCTGAACTTGCTCATTACTTCACAGTGTACGTAATCAATACTATGAAGCAAAAAGATGATGTTGGCTCTATTAACACATTAAAACTTCAAATACCTCTGGAAAATTTTCTGAACTCTTTGTAAATTTATTTTACTTTTTTACATCTGGAGAAATCACACTTTTCCCCTTTGCTCTAACAATGCAGAAATTACAGCTTTTATACCACCCATCTGCTGAAACCCATTTTCCTTTCATCTTCACACAGTGAAATATCTTAATACAGATACATTCTTCATCCGTATTGACAGAGGGACTTTGTGAACAGGGGTCAGATCTGTGTCAAGGAAGGATTCTCCACGACATTGTTTTCTTTATGAGTTTTATCAAGAATATTGATTACACCTCCAGCATCTCAGTGAATATTCCAATAACATTTTTTTCCAATTCAGTGTTTACTTGAAATAATTTTAGCAAACCTTACAAAATACTGCTGGGCTTTTATTGGGCTCTCTGACTTCAGAAAACAGTGCATACCCTTCCATACCAGACACCAATACATGAATAGCTGATTCTAATTATTCTGCCATAGCCACATCATTACTACCTGCAAAAAAGGGTGCTACTTGTTTTTCGGTAGATTGTGGTTTGGTAGTAACTCTAAGTCATCAGTTTAACATTTAACCTAGAGTTGAAAAAAAAACATTGTGCAAAGTCCTTTGCGTTTCCCCCCCGGAACTCTGTGGGTGATATGCACACTGCAGCCTTCACAAACATCTCCACTGATGTGAGGACTTTGTTTTTTCAAACATGCTTAGTGATTAGAAGGGAAGTTTCATGTAACACGGCCATAGCCTGTGCGGTTTCCTGAGCATTTTTCTACACTGGCTGGTCTTATGTGCCGCAGAGAACCACGCTGTAGAACAAAACAAACAATAACCACAGATAAAACAGAAAGTCCTTCACATTCTTGGTTTTTTAAAAAGGCTTGAATGATTTTGGATTCGAATTTTATTCAAATCAAAGGGGTCACTAATGTTTTAGACAGATAATACACCAGAATAAATTGTTTCTTTTTTATTTATTTTTTTGTTTGTTTTGTTAGTGCTGTGACAACTACTGAGCCCTCAGCAGAGCGGGTACGGGAGACTGAAATCTCCTTGGCTGGTTCACCAGACCCCCTGCTTTGGTCGTGCTGTGTCAGCCTGGAGGAATCCCTCCGCGCCCAGAGACGCATCCGTTTTGTGTGTGTGCACAGGTTGTGCCTTTTTGCTGAGTAGTATCCCGCAGCATTCGGAACCTCGGTGCGGTCGTTCACCCACTAAAAAGAGCTCCTGGGTTGTTTCTACTGTTTGGCTGTATGAATAACGCTTCTGCGAGCATCAGGTACAGATTTTTGAGTGCATATAAATTTTCATCTCTCAGTTGCTGAAGAGCACACTTGCTGAGTCATAGGATAATTACATGTTTTATTTTATAACAAACTGCCTTGCTGTTTTCTAGTGTGGCGGTACCATTTTACATTTCCATCTGCGATATGCGAGTGATCCTGTTTTTCAGCTTCCTTGCCAGCATTTGCTGTTGTCTTGAAGTTTTCTTCTAGCTGTTTTGATAGGTGTATAGTGACATCTCATTGGGTGACTGGTTTAAGTTGGATTTTTTCCTAGTAGCTAACAGGTGAATCATATTTGCATGTGCTGGTTCGCTGTCCGTGCCTCCTGTTCTGTAAAATGTCTCTTCATGCCTTTTGCCCATTTTCAAATTGTAGTTTAAAAAAGTAAACTGTTGCTTTTAGAGATGGAAGTGTTAGGAAATGATGTCAGAAAGGTAACAGTGGACCAGATCACGTGGGGTCTTGCAGTTGAATGAAAGGCCTTTGGCTTTAACTGTGGATGAAATTAAAAAAACAAAATGAAACTTCAGGTTGCTTTGGATAGATTTAGTACCATAAAAGTTATTCACTATTTTACAGTAAAGAATATGTTTACCTTCAAACAGAACACGTTATTACAGATGAAGTTCAGCTATTTGTTCATTCATCAAATACTTATTAAGTACGTACTACATTCCAGGTAAATTCCCTGGGTCACAGGTCATGTAAGCTGTAAGATTAACGGATAAGGGACTTCGTGTTATGGAGCTGACACTACAGTCAGTACAACAAGTGAAAAAAAAAAGGAATGTAAGTTCAAATAGAGATGATGGGTGTGAGTGCAATAAAAATTAATACAGGTGTAATGGCATATAACACTTGGGCGAGAGGTGAGTTATTTACAGAAGATGATCTGGGAAGAACTTGCTGAGAAATGATGTTTGGACAAAGCTTGAATACTGCAAGAGAGTCATGATTCCAAGGACAGCGCATACATATCCTGAAGTGGGAAAACCTGGCATACTGGAAAATTGCATATGAGCTGGGGAAACTAGAGAGCTGGGAATAGGGCGGAGTGCAGGGCACGGGGCAGGGTGGGGAATGGTGAGCAGTTCCCAGGGGAGTGAGAAGCCGTGGGAAGGCTTTGAGAAGAGTGATGGGGTGATCTGGGTGAGGTTTTTAAAGCATGGTGCTGGCCACAGGGAGGAAAATGGACCGAAGGGGACGCAGTGAAGAGCTATCGCAGCGGTCCCAGTGCGTGGTGGGGACTCAGATCTGGGTCAGGTGGGTAGGGGTTTTGGAAGAGACATTTAGATTCAGGAAAAACTATGGAATTTCCGCTTTTAGGACTTGCTGTTAGAGTCATTTGTTCTAAACTGGGAGTGATTTTCACCCCCAGGGGATATTTGAAAATGTCTGGGGACATTTTTGGTTGTCATGACCGGCATATACTAGCACCATGTGGAGGACAGGGATGCGGCTAACCACCCGACAGTGGAGAGGGCAGCACCCCACGGCAAGAGTTTTCTTGCCCCAGATGCCAAAGGGGCCAAGGCTGAGAAACTCTGGATTAGGTGTTGTGGGACGGAATCTCTGATAATTCCTAGGTTTTGGACACGAGCAATGAATGGGTTTATTAGCCATTAATTTTGTGATGCCGGAAGGAATGGCACCCAGGTCAAACTGAAAAATTTTTGAAAGGTCTCAGAGGTGTTTTCAGTGTCATCCCTCCACCAAGAACACACACTTCATTACATAAGAGTAAGATGCGCTATATTCCATTCATGAACTTGCATCACGACTGTCATGTAGAATTAAGTCGTATGCTGCAGATGCAGGTAATTGTAGGTATTTTTCGGAGTTTTTGCCATGGTGCTAGATTCCTCTCTTTCTTTTCTGTAATTGGAAATTATGTTAAAGTTGTCTGGGTAGATGCGGAGGTGAGCACAGGGCTTCTCGTTTCCCCAAACCCAGAGGAATGTGAGCTTCCCATGGCTTCACTTGCAGCCTTTTTTGGTGTTTGGATTTCTGGGCTCAGCCATTTAATGATGACTTTGAGGCCCCCACCTATAAGCAGAGGGCAAGATGAACAAATCAATGGAGAGACATGAAAAACCAAACTCCTTCCAGGCAGGAGGATTCTACTTGTCTCTGGGAAATTCTCCTCGGATAATAATGATATAGCTTTTCCTAATACTCTGGGTGGTAGGTAGGGAGGTAAAGGTTTGAGGTCCTATCGTGTATGAGGACATGAGGGTAAACATTGGAAAACGTGCTGAGTGAGCAATGAATACATGAGTGAATGATGAAAAATGAATAAAATGAACAAATATAAGTGGGAAAGGATAAAATGGGCAAGGCCAATTATAACAGCTTGTGGGAGATGTTAAATGTATGTTTTTAAAATAGAAAGTTCACCTGAAAAAGTTACGGTTCATGCTTTTGAGCTCAGATCACAATTGTAAGTGGAAATTCTAGGAAATGGAAAAATAAGTGAACACTCCCTCTCTCCTGTGTTGTCTTTCTGGCTTACAACTGTGTAAAGAAAGTGTCTGATAGATATTTGTGGGACGGGTGCAGATTTCAATAACATACAGATTTCATATTATTGAAATCTGCACTCGGATTTCAACACCCCTCCTTGTTTAAGATACTCTTAAAAGGTATCTTTTCTCAATAAATCAAAACAGCCCTCTACCTTAAAAGAATGACAGCGGAGACACCATAAAGTCTATACTTTTTGAGCTGCAACAATGTGGGGTTCTTTTTAGCTTTGCTATTATTTCTGTTAGTTTAATTTTGTGATTAAAGACATGTATGGTTGCTGAGATTTTCCTTAATTCAGAGTGGTCATGGTCACACTCCTTGGGGGATAGGAATAGGATAGTTAGGAAACTGTTAAAAGAGGTGTTGAATCTTTTTCTCCAAATCAGAAAAGTTTTCTATGCAGCTCCTTTTAAATGTTAGCTCTGCTGGCCACAGCCCCAAGCCAGGCTGAAAAGCTTTTGAGAGGTTTCAAAGGTTGCTTTGTTTCTGGCACCGCCCTTCCACCAGGAACGCATACTTCATCACGTGAGTGTAGAAGGTGTTGCATTCTGTCCAGTGTGACTTCGCTTCCCCAGGCACGCACCAAGTGCGTGTTTGACACGGTTGATTCTCCTGGGGGCTCCACGGCTCCGCTGCCCCTGTTCAGAGATTAGCCAGGGACAGAAAGGCACCAACCGTGAGTTACTGTCTACAAGCAAAGGTCTGCAAGGACCCCAGTGTGTCTTTCTATAAATAGAAAGTGATATGCCAAGTGATAATGCAAAGTGGAAACAAGGGAACTATTAACTGGTCGGGGATGTTTTTCAGGTTATGAGAGAGGATTTTTTTGTCTTTTCCCACGCAAACCAATCAAGTCTTGCTCAGAAGGACTATTCTTGGTGCATGTGTATTCTAAACCATTTTTTTCTAGTGTCTTCTTTCCATGAGGTTGATTTTTACTTGTCTTTACCGAATACCATAAATGTTCATAAAACCACATCTTTAGGTCACTAGTTTGAATGCTGAGCACACGGTTCAAGCATTAGGTCACTAATTTGAATAATAAACATAGAATTAAAATTCCAAGGTAATTGAGTTGGATGAATTGCTTATATAATAAGTATATTACAGGCATATCATAATTTACCATTAAACCTAAAATACATCAGAATTCTGAGAGTGTGGCCATGAATAATTAGTTCATATTATGTTAAGAAATGCCTACAGCCCTTTGTCTCTTAAAGTATATTACCAGTATTTGCGAGTAAACAGCAGAGCAAGACCTAAGCTTTATCAGTGTCTGGGGTCTTCA
Source organism: Tonatia bakeri (assembly GCA_004024845.1). Taxonomy (NCBI): domain Eukaryota; kingdom Metazoa; phylum Chordata; class Mammalia; order Chiroptera; family Phyllostomidae; genus Tonatia; species Tonatia bakeri. Next base: position 21,807 of record PVIA01015163.1, read on the forward strand.
TATCCCCTTCAGATAAGTGTTTTATGTTTCCCAGTCACTATCTGTGATTAGAAATCCTTACTGCATGCTCAGAATGTCTTCCCATTTCAGAGGAAAAAACACGACGCATATCAGTTCCTTAAGCTAGTAAGTGAATATTGATTGCGCTGCTCTAAAGAACGAGCTTCAACGAGGCATTCCCAAGGATCTGCTTCTGCAGTCACAGCTGTCTTCTCAGGAGCCTGGGTGGTCTAGCAGAGGAAAGGGACATGCTTACTGTTTGAAGAACTTTGATTTTATTACAAGGAAGTAAACTAGGCCCCAGATTGCCCTGTGCTGTCTTTCGTGTCTTCTTCTGGGTCTTACTTTCTCCACCTTGAATAAAGAAAGACAAGACTTCTAGCCTTTCTTCTCCCCAAATATCCCTCCCATCCTCCATTTATTGCAGTTTAAGTCTTTTCCTTTCTGGTTGGATTTCTCTATGTGGTCAGAATGTTCATTTGGCCTATTGCAGAAACTCTCGTCACCTGCCCTTGATTTTCTGGTCTACCTGAGCAATGGCTGCAGCCCATTTACAAGGAAATCAACATTCGGTCACCATATATTGCTCTGTCCTTGTAGCATGCCTATTTAGTAGCCTAGCAAGTTACTGGAAATTTCTCTTATGTGCAATGGTTTATGGGTTGCAAACGCTAAAATAATACATTTAAAAGACCACCTCAAAGCTCAATCACTCTGTGTTTGATTTCTTAAAATGTGTCATATTACCTGAAGACTAAAAGCCATGGAAAACCAAAAGCATAACGGTATCTAGAATAGCTTGTTTCCTAGCAACTACATTTATTATTAGTGTTTATCAAAAGTGCTGACTATAGATGAAGTTCTGACATAATGACTTTCTGAAAGTTTCTTCAGAAAAAAAGAAGCAGGTTAAGACAATAACATCTTAGCTACCTAAATGTTTTAATGTATAAAACCTTTGTAAACAAGTAGTGTTCACATTGCATTTGTAAGGCAGGATGGGTCTTAAAATCTCACTCAGGCTATGGAGACAGCAGAACTGGACCCAACTCCTGGATCTTGTTTTCTGTCCCCGAGACTCATCAGTAGACAAGGAGTAGTGTTAGTAATTAGCAAAAATGCATGTTGTAAGAAAAAAATGGCTTATTACTTGTCTAGCTCAAAGCGAGTGATATATGTTTATTACCTACCTCTATCACCCCTTTTTAGATTTACACACTGCTGCTCATTGGCGAACTTGCCCTTGGCCCTTCTCCAGCTGTCTTTATTATGCATTTGAATTACTCAATTGCCAAATTAAGCCTGTGCTTGCAGCCATAGCAAACCAGAGGTACAAGCATTTTTTTTTTTTTTTTGGAATGAAGTCGAGCTTTGCATATTGAAGCTTAGAAGTATAATGGGATAATCATACTTTTTTGAACATGTTTGTTCTTAGTTTTTTGGCTCCGTGTTATCTTCATTTTGAATTATACATGGTGGGTAATTCCTGGTTGGGGGCGTGACAGAGTTTTCACAAGTGCAGAAGGACTGGACTGGAGGTCAGAGCAGAGGGATTGGCCTCTGCAAGTGGCATGGCTCTGGGGGTGAGAGCCAAGACAGAACCCACTCGGGCGATAAGGAGAAAGGGGTGGTTCTCGCTTTCATTTGTACTGATACGTTAGGGTTTTGTGGAATAGAAGCTGCACTCACCTGCTTTGAAGTCTTGGCTCTGTCACTGAAGTTCTTTCAGCTCTACTAGTCTATGACTTCTAATTTCTATTTGCAATAACATCAAATTTTGTGTTAGATTAGTAATAACAAGTAGGGAAGAGGGACTACGCAAAGGCAGTCTGACCAAAGTAGGGAAGGAAGGAGAAGAGACAGAAGGAAAACAGACAGATAGGCCAGGAGAAGGAGGCCAGGGGATGATAAGAGGAAAGGGGGTGGTGGGGGCAGACAGAGAGAGAGAGAGAGAATGAGAGAGAGAGAAAAGAGGAGAGGGGAGGGGAGGGGAGGGGAGGGGACAAAGAAAAAGGAGGAGGGAGGAGGAGGCCAACTGGG
>PVIA01015164.1:0-23833 GCA_004024845.1 Tonatia bakeri
GGAAGGGTTGCGCCCTTCCCTTTGCCTCTGCTGCAGACCCCAGGACCCCAGAATAGCTTTGTCTTTTCTGGGTTCTCCGTTTGAGTGAGGTATCTGGCAGGGTGCGCGCCCACGCCAAATCGTCTCAACTCTGGAAGCCCTTCCCTTGTTCCCAGCTGTGGGGTCTCAGTCCACCCCAAAACCACACACACCCCTGGTTGGGGGCACGGGCGCCCATGGGAAGGCCTCCACCCCCACGGTAAGGTCTCTCTTGGTCCGGCAGACTGGGTACTCATTGTTCCCCGGAAAGTTCGTGGGTGCGCACAGCTCCTGCGCTTCTGCTTCCCAAACCTTGTCTGGGGACAGGGCGGAGCGGCGTCTCTGCTCTCCTGGTGCCCAGAGACAGACCCAGGAGCTCGGCCTGCTCTCTGCGCCTAGCACAGGTCCCTTTTGTTCCCGAAGCCGGCCTCTTACCGTCTGTTCATTCAATATCTGGATAACTTCTGATGCCCTATTTTCATAAATGTTGCGATATCGGTGGTCTCCTGCTCTGTTTCTCCTCAGATCAGCCAAATTCTCCCTTGAGCACTGGAGAGGGGGATCAGGACTCCTCCTCCAAGGCCGCCATCTTCCTCTCCCTCGAAATTTTCAATTAAAAAGCACAGTGACCCAGGAAATATGCAACTACTTTCCTTAGCAACTAAGCAAAAAAATATTCTAAAACAATAAAAAGTAAGCTGTGAAATTTTAGTTAATTATAAGTCAAAGTTTTATATACAAAGGCACTTTAATGAGATCATACATATTTATAAAACATAGTATTTATATATCCAAATGAAATTTATAAAGATGGTGGAATTGTGCCAAAGTTTTAAGTTTCTTATCATCTATAAAGACAAAAAAACTGTTTTGTTATTGCTGTTGACAATTAAATCCATGTTTAAGAATTACTTTGGAAAATTTGGATGCTATCATATATAAGAATTAAATACAGAATGTCTACCTCCTGAATTATCATAGAAAAAAATAAATTATACAATTTATAAACATACACACAACATAAAAAACCCTAAGAAATATTATATAAAAAGGTATAAATTAAGATGATACAAATAAGATTGAACAGTTATAAGATATCCAAAATGAGTTATACTTACTAAAAGATTTGTAGTCTGGAATTATGTTAAAGATAATCTCCCACCATACTGTCTTTAAAATGTTTCAATTGCAATTGACATACAATATTATATTAGTTTCAGATGTACAACTATTGGTTAGACATTTATATAACTTAAGCAAACACTCTGACTAGTCTAGTACCCATTTGAAAGCATGCACAGTTACTACAGTATTATTTACTATATTCCTTATGCTATACTTTACATTCCTGCAACTGTCTTTATAACTTGCAGTTTGCACATGTTAATCCTTTCCTTTTTTTCATCCATCCACCCAACTTCTCTCACATCTGGCAACCATCAAAATATTCTCTGTATTTGTGAGTTTGTTTCTGTTTTGTTTGTTCATTTATTTTGCCCTTTAGATTCTCTATATAAATGGAATCACGTGGTATTTGTTTTTCTCTGTGTGATTTATTTTACTTAGCGCAATTACTTTTAGGTCCATGATGTTGGTGCATATGGCAAGATTTCATTTTTTTAGTGGCTGAGTCATGTAGCACACCTTTATCCATTCAGCGATCAATGGACACTTAGGTTGCATCTATATCTTGGCTACTATAAATAATTCTGCAGTGTACATAGGAGTGAATATGTCTTTTGCAATTAATGTTTTGGGTTTCTTCAGATAAATATCCAGAAGCGGAACTGCTGTGTTGTTTTTTGTCTCTTGTTATGGCCTTTGTATTAAACTCTGTGTGATATAAGTATTGTTACCTCATTTTTTATATCTATTTGCATTAAATACATTTTTTCATAGCTTTACTTTCAGTCTGTGTGTGCTTTTTAAGCTAAAGTGAGTCTCTTGTAGGCAGCATATGTATGGGTCATGTTTTCTTATCCATTCAGCCACCCTACATCTTTTGGTTGCAACATTTACTCCATTTACATTTAAAGTAATTATTTATTGCCTTTTTATTTTACATATTTTTTATTATTTTCTTTTTATTAAAGAAGTATCTTTAACTTTTATGTAATACTGGTTTGGTGGTGATGAATCTTTTATCTTTTTCTAGTCTGAGAGGCTCTTTATCTGTACTTCGATTCTAAACCATAGCTTTGCTGGGTAGAGTAGTCTTGGTTATAGGTCTTGCTTTTCATCAGTTTGAATATTTTGTGCCAATCCCTTCTGGCATTCAAAATTTTTATTTTATTTTATTTTTTTAAGAGAAATCAACTGACAGTCTTATGGGATATCCCATGTAAGTAACTAATTGCTTTTGCTGCTTTTAAGATTATCTCTTTGTCTTTAACTTTTGCCATTTTAATTATGATGTGTCTTGGTGTGGGCCTCTTTGGGTTAATCTTGTTTGCAATTTTCTGTACTTCCTGGGCTTGTATGTCTGTTTACTTTGCCAGACTACAGAAGTTTTCTGTCATTATTTCTTCAAATTAGATGTCAATCTCTTGTCCTCTCCTTTCTCCTTCTGGTACTGTTATGATGCAAATGTTGGTATACTTGGTGTTGTCCCAGGGATCCCTTGAACTGTCTTAATGTTTTTGTAGATTGTTTTTTAATTTTTGTTGTTCTGATTGAGTGTTTTTCACTATCTTGTCTTTTAGATTACTGACTCAGTCATCTGCTTCATCTAATCTATTTCTGATCCCTTCTAATGTATTTTTCATTTTAGTTATTGTATTCTTAATTTCTGACTGGTATTTTTTTATGTTTTCTATCTCCACTTCTATATTTTCTATACCTTTGCTAAAGTTCTCACTGAGTTCATCTACCATTTCCCTATGTTCATTGAGCATCTTTAAAACCAGTGTTTTGAGCTGTGAATCTAGTAAACTGCTTGTGCCCATTTTGTTTAGTTCTTTTTCCTGGAGTTTTGTTTTGTTCTTTCATTTGGCACATGTTTCTTTGTTTCTCCCTTTTGGCTGCCCCCCATCACCTGTGTTTGTTTCTATGTATTATTTAGAGCTTCTATTTCTCCTGGTCATAGTGGAATGGCCTTATGTAGTAAGTGCCTATGAGGCCCAGTGGCATAGTCTGTCTGATCACCTGAGCTGGCTGTTCATTGTCTATTGGGTTGGTTGTGTGTGCCCTCCTGTTATAGTTTGGGCTTGATTATTGATGGCATGTCCATGTCTTATTGACCCTCAGGCTTTGAGGAATGGCCTTGAATTTAGTGGAGGAGCTTGTGTACAGGGGCTGACCCTATGAAGCAGGATTAACTTAGCTGGGCTCTGGTACCTGCCAAGTGTGCCCTTTGGGTATTTCATTTTGGGTGTAGAGGTGGTTGTGTGGTCCTCTGGTGTTTTCTGAAGCTGGCCACCAGGTTTGTTGGGTCTAGGACATTTTAGGAGGGGTTCTGGTGCAGGCCAAGTACAGCTGCTGTCTGTGCCTGGCCCAGGGCTATCTGGTATGAGCTACAAAGTGATCTGGGGTTTGTTGCTGCATGTGCCGGGCTTGGGGCTATTTAAGAGAGATGAAGCTGTGAACCAAGCCTCTAGTGCTGAGCTTGTAGCCACTGAGCAAGAGGTATGGGACATGCCAAGGCCAGATGCTGCTTGGTTTGTGGTTTTTGAGCCTTTGATAGATTTTTTAGAAAGACCACAGCAGAAGTCAGATCAGGCTATTTGTATGTAAATAAGTCTGGAAGTGGCTTGGGTAGACCTAAAATTTGGATGGTGTGGGGGTTGGGGCTCCACCCACAGGGCCTCCTTGGCTGCCATGGATGAGAATAAGTCTACCAAGACATTATTTGCTTGAGGAGGAAAGGTGGCAGATCTCTCAAAGGAGAAGGGCCAGGAGCCTTTTCCTCAATGGGCTTTTATTGGGTTTATTTGCATAGGAATACAGGGGGTATATGGAAAGCTCATTAGTCATTGTCAGGTAGTAATGATCAAACAATAGGTAAGATTCAAAGAACTCTGAGGGCTTACTTTGAGTCAGGGTCAGATAGCTAAAGGGCCATAAAACTGGGGAAACAAACTCAATCTAGGACCCTTGTCTTGGACCCTTATCATTTAAATTGAGGGTATTAGCAAAGCAGGCTTTACAGGATTTTATGCATTCTTTTTTAGTCCTGATCTCTCTGGGGAACCCGCCCTTTCCAGAACAGGGCTGCATCACCCTCTGTCCTTGTTTCAGGCTTAAGTTGGCAGGGGAAGTAAGGCAGCCAAGAGATTAGGAGACTTCTTGCAGACGGAATGAGGACTCAGACTATGACAAAACTGAGGGGTGAGGGCCCATCACCCCCTTTTTCTGTAGCCCCTCCAAGTCCTTCCCTGAGGGCCCCTTCATGAATGTGCCTGTCTGAGGTCATCCCTCCTTCGAGGAATCTTACCCATCATTGGCTAACCAGTCATCTGTCTGGGGCCAAGCAGAGTGAAGTAAAAGGGGACAGAGGCAGTGCTTCTGCAAGGGAGATAAGCTTTTTCTCCTTAGTGGCTTATGGTTCCAAGGTCCCTTTACTCAGCCTTAGCCATGGGGTATTACAGCTTCTGAAACCAGGTGGGGCAGTTCCCAAAAAGGTGGTAGTGTTAATGAACCTGAGAGGGACCCAAGATCTAAATGAGCCCCTTCCTCCTGGGGTCTTTCTGTACTATTGTTCATCTTGCTTGCCATACTTAGGAATTGTGGTTCTCAATGCCAGAATTTGGTGAAAAGGAAAGAAACTATTTATTCAAAAGTTATACAGGTTTAGCAAAGTCCCTTTAAAACACGCCCCCCCCACACATACACACAGTCCTGCCTTCCCCTCTTTGCCCAGTCAGGCCAGTCAAGGGCACCATATCTCAGGAAAATAAATAGAAGTCTTAAGCTCAGCTAGACTTCTGGTTCCTCCCAGTAATCCGTGCTCAGCTGGAGGTTCTCCTGCCTTCCCCAGCACTATCAGCTGTGTCACCACAATCTCCAGTTCTTAATCCAAAAACCACATGGCAGCTTTTCATGGCCTACCAGCAAGAGTCCTTTCACCCCTTTCCTTCTCACATGTCACATGGTCTTGCATTATCCTCTTTCATTATCCCTCTTAAGTCCTGCTTTGTCACTGTCCCTAGTCCTGCATTGTCTTTTTCCATGCATTCTTTCAAACCACTAAGAGAGAGAGAGAGAGAGCTCTGCATGGCTGCTACATCTTGCTTTCCTACTTCTTAAGCCACAGGGTCAAGGGATCCCCCTCTCAATTCCCAAAATCACGTGGTCAAGCTGAAAAAACGCACCCAAAAACATGGCTGCTGCACTCGGGTTTAAGTCCCAGCACAAATCTTCACCTGTAACCCCATTTCTGACTCCTCCCACAATCAGCTACACTTGCTAGCTCTCCTGCAGTTTCTGCCTTTTTTGGCTGCCATAACTAGTCCAGGCAAGTGTGGCCCCATGACTGGAGCAAACCACCTCCAAGCTCTCATGCAGGTGCTGTAACCAGGTGGGGCTACCTCCCAGTTACATTGTGTGTTAAAGTCACGCCCATTTCCCTAGCTAGATTTTGCCATATTTGCATATAAGGTATTAAGCTATTCTTCTGTTCTTGATATGCAAAGTAACTTTCAATGGTCCCGTTCCATGGGTCCCATCCCCCAGCCTATTATCCTATATTCCTAGATATCCCACATTCTGGACCCCATTATAGGTCCTTCATTTGGGGGGCCATGACTGCACCCCATTATATTATGGGGTCTCAGAGATTTACCAGGATGGGGAGGATGGTGTGATCCAGGTTGCTGGAGACTCAGATATGGTGTTCACCTACTGGCTTTGGAAAGGAGGGCTCAGCACAGGAACAATGGCCTCTGCCAGACTTCTGTCTGGGAGAAAGTTCCCTCTCTAGCCTTCAACTGAAGCCAGACAATTCAGTGTCTTCCTGTATGTAGCTGGCTCTTTTTGAGCTGCTATCCCACTGCTGGAGGTCAGACCAAATAAGGCTGAGTAAGTCAGTGCCTTAAGAGAAACATCAGAATCTCCAGAAACCATCTGTCTCCCTCAGCCACAATCCTTGCTGGTTTTTACAGCCAGAAGTTATGGGGACTTCTCTTGCCAGTACTGGAACCCTGGGCTATGGAGCCTGGTGTTGAGGTGGGACTCTTCATCCTCAGGGTGGACCTCTATACCCTGAGATAATAACTCTGATTTCTTAACTGGCACACATGGGTTTGAAAGCAGCCTGTTCTACATCTTTCCTCCTCCTGCCAGTCTCCATATGTCTTCTTCTATATTTCCTTAGTTATAGGATTTCTTTTTAGCCAGTTTTAAGGAGGTTCTAATGATGGTTGTTCTGTAGTTTAGTTGTAATTTTAATGTGGTCATGGGAGAAGGTAAGCATGGGATATACTTTGATATCTTGACCAGAAGTCTTGCCATACTATCTTTAAAAAGCCTGGGAGTAGAGTAACTTGATATGCTATGTTTGGGCTGGGATGTCTTGAAGTTTGTGTAGGGCCCTAAGATGTGGTTGGTTTTGTCCACATGTTCTAGAATCAGTAGTGGGTAGTATCCTAAGAGATACAAATCTAGAGTAAGAAATTAAAACAAAAGTGTAGACACGGTCTAAACAAAGTGTTGTTCTGAAAAGCTAGATATTGAAGCAGTATGCAGGTGTAAGTCAACCCAATAGATGTGGTGTCACTTGATAAGTGCAAGGGAATTAAGCATGAAGGTTATGATATGGAATCTGAAAAATTTCCCAAATCATTGGGTCATAGCAGGATTAAAAAATACCTTTTATTTAGTGTAACTGGGAAAGAGCTGTTAAAATGGTAAAGCCAAATTAAGAATGTTGTCTATGAGAGATACTTTCAAGATAACTGATGGGAGGAAGTATCTCCTAAGGGTTGGTAAACAATAAGCAAAAATATCCTGGGGGATAGAAACTAGGAGGCATTCTCTTTGGAAAAGTGGTCTATGCCCTTCTCATTTTTCACTTCAGCTTTGTTTTGAAGTCTTTCCAATGAAGCTTCTGTCACTTCTGCTTCATTGAACTGTGGTTATAAAGTTATTCATGGACTCCACAAAGTGGTATCCACTAGCCATTTATCAGTGTCATTTTATCTGAGACATCAGCACGGGCTCAGCTGATCATTCTCCTGAAACACTGTCTGCTCTTAACTTCAAGAAAACTGCCACCCTGGCCTTCTCTTGAACATCTGACCTCCCTTTCTCAGCCTTCTTTGCTGGTTCATTCTCATCTCTTTAACTTCTACTTGTTGGAGTAGCACAAGACTCAGTCCTAGGATCTCCTAAAATAATTAAAAGTTAATATCTATACTAATTTTTAAAGAGAACTCATTCAATCTTCTGACTTAAAATGTCACTGATATGCTGATGAAAAGGAGAAAAGAATTTGGTTTACACTTGAGCAGCTGCTGGCAAAGCTGAGACAGGGGTTCCTATCACATGCATTAGTCTCAGAGGCTGGCTGAATGAAACCAGCATTGGTCAGGGTTTCTCAGCCTTGAAACTATTGAGATTTGGAACCAGATAATTATCTTACATGGGCATTTTTCCTTTGCAGTGTAAGATGCTTAGCAGCACCCTTGGTTTCTACCTATTAGACACCAATAGAAACACCCCACTCCAAGTGGGGTCATTAGATAGACCCACTAGTATCAGTAATGACAGAAGTATTTTCAGACAAAACCATTAGTATCAATAATGACAGAGTAAGGTGAGAAATAACCCCCATAGAGAAGGAGGAAAGCATAGCTGTGAATACCAAAGCCATTGAGTCAATTTACAAATTAAACATGAAAACATTAAATCTAGAGAAACAGGAGAATCCTGTGGTATGGTTATTAACCTTCTGAGTGCAAATATTTTGTGCAGAGTTTGTACCAAATCACCCTTTAAGAATAATAGATGGTTCATCCCCAAGGACTAAGATGACTGCTTATTTTATATAAATTCCTATATTTATAAAGGGAGGGAAACAGTTAAGGGGATGGCAAGAGAAGTCAACATTCTAGATGTTAATTTGCTTGATTGCTGATCTTCTTTATTTAAATTGTATTTTATTGATTATGCTGTTATAGTTGTCCCAAATTTCCCCCTTTGCTCACCTCCTAGTTCCCCTCTCTCCCTAAGGCAATTCCCACACAGTTGTTCATGTCCATAGGTCATACATTTAAGTTCTTTGGCTATACAATTTCCTATACTGTACTTTACATCCCCATGGCTATTCTGTAACTACCTATTCATACTTCTTAATCCCCTTCCCTCTTCTCTCATTCCCCTCAATCCCCCTCCCATCTACCAAACATCAAAACTCCATATCTACAATTCTGTCTCTCTTCTTCTTGTTTGTTTAGTTTGTTTTTATTTAATTGCTGATAGATATGTGTTTATTGCCATTTTAGTGTTCATAGTTTTGATCTTTTTCTTAAATAATTCCATTTAACATTTCACATAATAATGAATTGGTGATGATAAACTTTTTAGTTTTTTCTTGTCTGGGAAGCTCTTTATCTTCCCTTTGATTGTAAATGATTGCTTTGCTGGATAGAGCAATCTAGATTGTAGGACCTTGCTTTTCATGAATTTGAATATTTCTTGCTAGTCTTTCCTAGCCTGCAAAGTTTCTTTTGAGAAATCAGCTGACAGTCTTATGGGAACTCCCTATAGGTAATTAACTGTTTTTCTCTTGCTGCTTTTAAGATTCTCTCTTTGTTTTTAACCTTTGGCATTTTAATTATGATGTGCCTTCAAGTGGACCTGTTTGCATCCATTACGCTTGGGACTTTCTGTGCTTCCTGGACTTGCAAGTCTATTTTCTTCAATGAATTAGGCAATTTTTCTATCATTATGTTTTTCAAATAGATTTCAAATTTCTTGCTCTTTCTCTTCTCCTCTGGCACCTCTATGATGTGAATATTGGTATGCTCAAAGTTGTCCCAGAAGCTCCTTATACTATCCTCTTTTGGGGGGATGGATTCTGTTTTATTCTTGTTCTGATTGCTTGTTTTTTTGTTTCCTTATGTTCCATACCATTGATTTGATTCTCAGCTTCAACCACTTTACTCTTGATTCCCTGTAAATTGTTCTTTATTGTTTCCATTAGTGTTTTGTTCATTTCTTCCTGGAACATCTTTATGCCATTGAAATATTCACTAAGTTTCTCAAGCATCCTTATAATCAGTGTTTTGAATTGTGCATCTGATAGATTACTTATCTCCATCTTGTTTAGTTCTTTATCTGGAGTTTTGATTCATTCTTTCATTTTGGCATCCTCTCTATATATGTTTCTATGTATTAGGTAGAGCTGCTATGACTCCCTGTCTTGTTAATATGACCAAATGTAGTAGGTGTCCTATAGGGTCCAGTGGCAAAGCCTCACATATCACCCCAAATGGGTACTTGAGATGCACCCTTTGTGTGGTTTGAGCACACCCTCCTCTTGCAGTTGAGCTTTGGTTGCTGTTGACAGATCAATGGGAGGGATTTACCCAGGCAAGCCAGCTGCAAGAACTATCTATGAACACTGACCACTAATCTTCACTCTCCATGGAGGATCAGCTGTTCAGGGACAGGGTGATGGTACTCTGATGTGGTCTGTAGTGTTCACTGGGTGCACAGGCTCAGTGATCTAGGCCAGGGTTGACCACCACCTGTGTTTTGTGCGAGGCTATCCAGCATGACCTACCTAGCAATCTGTAGATGGTTGCTACTCGTGATGGGTTTGGAGGGTCCCAGGTAAAGCCGAACTGTGATTCAAACCTGGCCATTGCTAGTGTCAGGTCTGAAGCCACTTATCCAGAGGTATGGTGGCTAGGGGCTCACTGAGGCTGGCTGTTGCTTGCTTGAGAGGATTTAGGAAGATCTGAAACCTGAGCCAAGACCAGCCATTCACATGGAAAAGTCACTGTTGATAGCTTGGGTGGGCCCATAAGTTGGGTGGGAAAAGCCTCAGGGATTCCTCAGTGTAGAGCAAACCATGTGAACCAGGGTGATGGACTCTCAGATATACCACCCACCTGTCAGCTCTGTAGGTCTGTGGGGGGAGGGCTCAAAAACAGAACAATGACCTCTTCCTTTTCTGTCTGAGGAAGGATGTCCCCCAGCTCCTGCCCTGGTGCAAGACACTTCAATTCCTCCCATATGCCACTGGTGCCTCTCAAGAAGTGAACCCTGTGCTGGAACCCAGAGGGAGTAAGTATGAGTAAATATGTGTGTAGCCCCTTCAAGAGGAACTACTTGGGATTCCAGTAGTTAGTTTCATTGACTAACCACTCTGGTTTTTATAGCTGAAGATATGGGGGCTTATCTTCCTGGCACCGGAACCCTGGGCTGGGGGCCTGGTTGGGGCTGTGAGTCCTTGTTCCTGAGATATACCTCCAGAATTGTTATCTATCACACATGGGTGAAAGGCCAAGTTCGTTCAGTGTCTTCATGTCTCCACATCTCCTACCTTGGTGGATGTGGTTTCCTTAGTTCCATATATGTCAGACTTCCATTCAACTCAGTTTTTGACAGTTCTCAGTGATGGTTGTTCTATAGTTTGGTTGTAATTTTGGTGTGGATATGTGAGGAGATGAGCAGTGTTTGCCTATTCCTCCAACTTGACTAGAAGCCTACTTTTAACTTCTTTATTTATTTATATGTTTGTTTGCTTGTTTATTTATTCATTTATATTGTTCAAGTACAGTCATCTCCATTTTTCCACAACTACTCCCCTCCAACCCAGAATCACATTCTCCCACCCTCAATTCAATCCACCTTTGGCTTTGTCCATGTGTCCTTATACATGTCTCATGACCACCCTTCCCCTTTTTCTCCTGGTTTTCCGCCCCCCATGTCCTCTCTCATTACTGTCAATTTGTTCTTTATTACAATGTCTCTGGTTGTATTTTGCTTGCTTGTTTGCTTTGTTGATTAGATTACACTAATAGGTGATATCATATGGTATTTGTCTTTCATTGCCATGTTTATTTCACTTAGCATCATGCTCTTCAGATCCATCCATGCTGCCACAAAGTGTCTTTATTTTTTTTCTTCTGCTTAGTATTTCATTGTGTAAATGTACCATAGTTTTTTATCCACTGATGAACTGATGGGCACTTAGGTTGCTTCTAACACTTGGATATTGTAAATTGTGCTGCTATGAACATCGGAGAGCATAGGTTCTCTTGAATTGGTGTTTCAGGATTCTTAGGGTATAATCCCAGCAGTGGAATTGCTGGGACATAAGGCAGTTCCATTTTTAGTTTTCTGAGGATATTTCACATTGTTTTCCATAGTGGCTGCAATAGTCCTCATTCCCACCAACAGTGTACTAGGGTTCCCTTTTCTCCACAACTGCATCAGCACTTGTTTGTTGATTTGTTTATGATGGCTATTTTCACTGGTGTGAAGTGGTATCTCATGGTTTTTGTTGTTGTTATGAAAAATTTTTTTTGTTGTTCAAGTACAGTTGTATCTATTTTCCCCACACTGTGTCCACCTGTCCCACCCATCCCTGCCTCCCACCCTCAAACCTACACCCTTTGTCTTTGTCCATGTGTCCTTTACTGTGGAAAACAGTATAGAATTTCCTCATTGTGGTTTTAATTTACATCTCTCTGATGGTCAGTGATGTTGAGCATTTGTTCACATGTCTCTTGGGCCTTTATATGTCCTCATTGGAGAAGTGTCTGTTCAGGTCCTTTCCCAACATTTTAATTGGGTTGGGTGTCTTCCTGGAATAGAATCATGTGAATTCTTTATATATTTTGGAGACCAAACCCTTGTCCTAGGTATCATTTGCAAAGATATTCTCCCATATGGTTGGTTCCCTTACCATTTTGCTGATATTTCTTTAGTTATTCAGAAAATTTTTATTTTGATGAAGTCCCATTTCTTTATTCTTTCCTTTATGTCTCTTATCTATGGAATGTATCAGTGAAAGAACTGCAGCATGGAATTTCTGAGACTTTCCTGCCTATGGTTTCCTCTAGGACTTTTATGGAGTGATGACCTATATCCATGTTTATTTTATCACTCTGCAGTTTATTTCTTTATTGTTTCTTTGTTTGTTTGTTTATGTGTATAGTGTAAATTGGTAGTCAAGTTTCATTTTTTTTTTTGCATGCAGCTGTCCAGATCTCTCAACCCCATTTGTTGAAGAGGATATTTTTACTCCATTTTATTCTTGTGCTCCCTTTGTCAAATACTAATTTACCATGGATACTTGGGTTTATTTCTGAGCTCTCTATTCTTTTCCATTTATCTGTGTGTCTGTTCTCATGCCATTACCAGACTCTTTCAATTACTACAGCCATAATATAGCTTGATATCAGGTATTGTGACCACTCCTATATAATTCTTCTTTCTCAAAATTGCTGTGTCTATTCAGAGTCATTCATCGTTCCATATAAATTTTGAAGTGTTCTACATCTGTGAAATATGTCATTGGTACTTTAATAGGGATTGTATTGACTCTATAAGTTGCTTTGTGTAGTATGGACATATTGATGATGTTAATTTTTCCAATCCATCAACACAGTATATGCTTCTATATATTTGTGCCTTCCTTAATTTCTTTCTTTAGGGTTGTGTAGTTTTCTGAGTACAGGTCTTTTACCTTCTTGTTAGGTTTAGTCCAAGGTACTTTATTTTTCTTGTTGCTATAGCAAATGAGATTTTTTTCTAATTTATGTTTTTGATATTTTATTATTGCTGTACAAAAATGCCTTCAATTTATGAATATTAACTTTATATCCTGCTGCTTTGCCACATTCACTTATTAGGACAAATATTCTTTTGATGGAGTCTGTAGGATTTTCTGTGTACACTATCATGTCATCTGCCAACAATGACAGTTTGGGTTACTCCTTTCCAATTTGGATGCCATTCATTTATTTTTCTTGTCTGATTGCTGTGGCTAGGACTTCCAATTCTATATTGAATAGAAATGGTGAAAGTGGACATCCTTTTCTTTTTCCTGATCTTAGTGGGAAAGCTTTTAGTCTTTGCCCTTTGAGTATGATGCTGGCTGTAGGTTTCTCTTATATGATTTTATTAGCTAAGGTGTGTATCCTCAATTCCTACTTTTCTGAGGTTTTTTTTTTTATCATAAATGGGTGCAGTATCTTATTAAATGTTTTTCTGCCATCTGTTGATATGATCATGTGATTTTGTTTTTGCATTTGTTTATGTGATGTATTACATTTATTTATTCACAAATATTGTACCATCCTTGCATTCCTTGGATGAGTTCCACTTGATCATGGTGTATGACCTTTTTAATGTATTGCTGGATGTGGTTTGCCAACATTTTGTTGAGAATTTTAGCGTATATGTTCATCAGTCATATCAAATCTAGTTTTCTTTCTTTGTTGTGTCTTTATCTGGTTTTGGGATTAGGATGATTCTTGCTTCAAAAAAAGTGTTTAGGAGTCATCCCTCTTCTTGGATTTTTTGGAATAGTCTGTGAAGAATAAGGGTTAGCTCTTTGTTAAATGTTTTGTACAATTATCCTGTGAAACCATCTTGTCCAGGCCTTTTGTGTGCTAGGAGTTTTTTGATTACTGCTTTGATTTCATTAGCTATTTTTGGTCTATTCAGGATTTCTGCTTCTTTGTCAATCAGGTTTGAAATATTGTCATTTTCTAGAAATTTGTCCATTTCACCTAGGTTTTCAAATTTCTTTGCATGTCAGTGTTTGTAGTAATTTCTTGCACTCCTTTGTGTTTCTGTTTCATCAGCTGTAATCTTTCTTTCATTTTTTATTTTGTTTATTTAGGTCCTCTCTCCTTTTTTTCTTCATGAGTCTGCTTGAAAGGTTGTTGATTTTACTTACCTTTTCAAAGAACTAACTCCTGGATACATTTTATTTTAGTGTCTATGTCATTTAATTTTGCTCTGATCTTGATAATTCCCTCCTTCTACTTGCTCTGGCTTTGTTACTGTTCCTCTAGTTTTTGTAGATGTACAGTTATGTTGATTATTTGAAATGTTTCTATCTTTGTTAGGTAAGCCTGTATCACTATGAATTTCCCTCCCAGGACTGCCTTTGCTGTTTCGCATAATTTTTAGACTGTTGTGTGTTCATTTTTATTTGATTCCAGAAACTTTTTGATTTCTTCCTTGATGTCATTTTAACCCATTCATTGCTTAATAGCATGGAATTCAATCTCTGAGAATTTAAGTGTTATTGAGTTTTTTCCTTGAGGTTGATTTCCAGTTCCAGACTCTTGTGGTCTGCAAGAATGCTTGATATGATTTCAATGTTCTTGAATTTGTTGAGGCTTGTTTTATGTCCTATCATGTAGTCTATCTTAGGAATGTTCCATGTACATTTGAAAAGAATGTGTATTTTGCTTCTTTGGGATGAAGGGCTCTCTCTATATATCACTTATATTCATTAATCTAATGTGTCATTCAGTTCCACAATATCCTTGTTGATAGTTTGTCCATTGTTGACATTGGGGTGTTAAAATTCCATACTATAATTGTGTTGCTATCTATATCTTCCTTGAAGCCCTCTAACACTTTACTTATACATTTTGGTGCTCTTATGTTGGGTGTGTATGTGTTCATAATGTTCATGTTTTCTTCATGGATTCTTCCCTTGAGAATTAGGAAGTATCCTTTTGTGTCTTTTTTAATGGACTTTGTTTTGAAGTCTATTTTTTTCTGATATAAATATTGCTACCCTGGCTTTTCTTCCTGTCTATTTGCTTAGAATATTTTTTCCCAACCCCTTACTTTCAGTCTGTGTACACCTTTTGTTCTGCGGTGGATCTCTTGTAGGCAGCATATGTGTGGGTCATGATTTCTTATCCATTCAGCTACCCTATGTATTTTGATTGGAACATCTAATCCATTTACATTTAAGGTTATTATTGATATGTACTTATTCATTTTCATTTTACTCCCTTTTTATTTGTTTTCACTCTCTCACTCTTTTTCTTCTACTTCTTAAAGCACTCCCATTAGCGTGTCTTGCAGAGCTGGTTTGGTTGAAGTGTATTCTTTTAAGCTTCTTTTGTCTGGGAAACTCCTTAATTCTCTTTTCATAATAATTAAGGGCCTTTCTGGGTAGTGTAGTCTTGGGCATAGGTCCTTCCTTTTCATTATTTGGGATATTTCTTTACATTCCCTCTGGCTTGTAGTGTTTCTGTTCAGAAGCAAACTGCTAGCCTTATGTGGGCTCACATGTATGTTTCTTCCTGTTCCTACCTTGCTCTTGTTTCTTTGTCTTGAATTTTGCCATTTTAACTATGATGTGTCTTGAAGTGGACCCCTTGGGGTTCCTCTTGATTGAGACTCTCTGTGCTTCCTGGATTTGTGTGACTTTTTCTCTCATCAAATTAAGGAAGTTTCCCATCACTACTTTTTCAAACAGGTTTTCCATCACTTGCTCTTCTTCTTCTCCAGGTATCTCTATTACATGGATATTATTGTTTCATGTTGTCCTGTAGTTCCCTTGGGCCTTATTCATTCTTTTTGAGTCTTTTTTCCTTTTCTTGGTCTTTCTGGGAGTTTTTTCCTTACTCATCCTCCAGCTAACTGACTTAATTCTCTGCTTCAACTGGGTTGCTTTTGATTGCTTCTACTGTGTTCTTCAATTCAGAAATTGTATCCTTCATTTCCTCTTAGCTCTTGTTGGTAGTTTCTATTTCCTTTTTCATGCTATATCATTTGCAGTAAGTTCCTCATAGTTTCCCTGTAGTTTCTGATAATTCTCACTGAGCTCACTAAGCTTCCAGATAGCCATTGTTTTGAATTCATTATCTGATATTTGGCTTGACTCTATTTAATTTAGCACTCTTTCTGAGGATTCCTCCTTTCCCTTCAGTTGTGGTTTGTTTCTTTGTCTTCCCTTGTTTGTGAAACTCTTCTTGTTTTCTTCTTCCTCCTAAACTGATGTGTTTTGATACCCTGATGCAGTGATGTGAGCCTCTATGGTAGGAGACCCATGAGTTTCATTGGTACAGTGACTTTGATCTCCTGAGCCTGATGCTCTTGGGATGCCCTTTAGGCTATTTAAATTGGCTCTCTGGATGTAATTGGGTTTTGATTATTGTTGGGTCATTTGAGGGGTCATTTTGGGTTTTGATTGTTGTTGGGTCATTTTTTGGTGAGACCTTCCCTCCAGCTGGTTGACTGAGGGTCACTCCACCAACCATGTCTTGAATATTGTACAGGTATTGCCAGATTAAAACCTGTAAGCCCAGGAAACAAACCCACATCCACAAACATAACTCACCCTCATAATCGCACTATCTATAGCAAATGAGACAGTATTAATAAGGGCATAAAGATATTAAGACTATTATAAGAAAGGAGAGGAATAAACTGTAGTATAAAATCTAGTGACTTAATATGCACAAACTTGATGGACAAGAAATGAATGTTAAAAAGATATGCAGTAAAGAAAATATTGGGAATTGTGGAGAAGACCCCAATGTTTTGTTTTTGTTTTTTGTATCTTCTAGTGTTTACCATTGTGTTTTTTTCTTGATATGCCCCTAGGCATGTCAGATGTTGACCCTGTCTGCTACAAGACTGCCAGGGATCTATTGTCTGTGGTTGTCTACTTCAATTGTTAATCTAGTCACTCTGAACTCAGCTATCTGGTTTAATCACCGCAGGGCGAGCAGAATCCTTCCTGGGGTTGGGGTTATTCTTTCCCCTCAGGCTGCTGCACTAGTTTGGGAGTTGTCTACCTGAGCAGGATGGCTGCTGATATGTGGGTGATGACTCAGCACTAGGATCCAGGTGTCTACTCTGTCAGCTCTCTCCATCTGCTTCCAACCACAGTCTCTCCTCAGGCATCTCTAGCCTGCTCTAGCCTTAACTTTGCTGGAGCTCAGGGAAAGTGGCTGCAAGTGAAAATTTGTGTGTTGACCCTTTAAATGGCTCTTTGTGTCTCCAACTATCCATCCTCTGCAGAAAGCCACCTGCTGCTTTCCACCACTTGTTATCTGTGTACTTTTGTGGTTTCTGGTGCTCCTGGCTAGGGATCCCAGCTTAGAGTTAGACCCTACACTTTTCAAGGGGATCAAACTAGTTACATCATTATCCCTCCTGCTCTGCTGCTTGTGGGCACCTAGCCAGTCTTCTTGAACCTCCACTGAACTTCTTACCAGTCAGGTTGTGCTGAAGCTGATTCTTCCTTCTGTGCAAGGTTATAAGCCTTCTCTCTCACTATTGTTTAGTTGTTTGTTCTACATGATTTCTCCACAATTTAGTTGTAATTCCAGATTTGTCCTGGGAGGAGGTTCATGTGGGTTCCATTTACTTCTTAGAATGCCATCAGAAATTGGTATTAATTTATTAATAACACTGGTGTCCCTCTCACTGACCTAATCTTCTTAATCATATTCTTTTTTCATTTTGTTACTAAGTGAATCTGCATTTTCTTTAAGGACTCATAAATACATAAACCCAGGATTATTTTTAGCTTAGTAGATATTTCTCTAGGGCCAATCAATATTGTCAATAAGATCAGGTATTAATGCATCAATCAATAAATGGTCATTTTAAGTGGACTGTGCAGCATTTGATTGGTCACTTATTGTGATGATAGCTGAGTAAGTTAAATTGGGAGCTAAAAATTAATTACACAGAATCACTCGGATTCAGCATTTTCACTTGTTTTCCTTCTATCCCTACCTCTCTCATACTCACCCTCTATTTATTTCTTTTTCTCTTTTTAATGATAATATTCTTTTAATGAATTCAGAGAAAAATGCAAAGGGTAGAATATAGTTAATTATGGAGAGAGGGCAACATATTTTTGATAGAACTTGGGAAAGAGTTGTGGTGTTTTAAACAAACAAACAAACCTGAGGTCTTTATATAATCATTGATCTAAAGTGAAGGGAATATTTTCTGAATTAGAAACAGATGAGAAATTCATACTACTTATAATATTTACTTTTGTCAGCCTGTGGTCTTATTATAGATGTTTTCGTGTACTTAGACTAACACCTAAAACAATCTGAATAATAGTGTGATTGTCCAGAGTTTCTATATCTTGTTTTATGCCTTTTCTATAATTAAAATCTATAAAATTTATGCACTTTGCAGTTTTTTATGTGAATGAAAAAATATTAAAATTTAACAATATCAATCTAATTTTGCTTTATGTACATTCAGATGGTTTTTAAATAGAGACAAAATGGTAAGATAAATATAATGCTATATTTATTATGACAACATTGGAAGTGAATATTAAAAAGGAAGCAGAAAGTTTAAAGAAGTTTTGATTATGTGTCCATAAATATTTGTTCAGAAGATGCAGCAAATTCTAATACGCTAAAGCTATTAAAATAAATCTTTTTCCTCCCCAGTTGTTTTGTAGAATTTCTAACTATATTTTTAGCCTCTCTATTCATAAGTATAAATTTACATATTATGAGGCTACATACTTAATAATTATGTAAAAGCACAAAACCTAAAAATAAAGTTTTGTGCTGTGGACCACAGATTTTGTATTAAGTTGTTGATGGAATTAGAGACACAGTGAATTAATGTATGAACCTCATTCACTATAGCCTGATTACTGAAGGAAGTGTACTGGACTCCAAAAATTGTTGTGGAAGAACAGAAGAATGTATTTCAGTTCATAAGATTAAAATAAGTCTTGGTGTACATTTACATTTATTTTACTTAAGATAACTCAGCTGTGTTTTCAAAGGTAGATTGAAACTCTGTTTTACTAATTAAATTTTTAAAAAGTGGATGAATGGCAAGACTTTTTACCCAGAAAAAAGTAAACATCATTCAAACAAATTGATCAAACTCCTATAACCTTGCTTATTCTTTCCTCAGTTAAAATCCACTAGTTTGAAAGTGTTCTGGAAATGTCAATTGGGCATTTTTTCTGACCAAGGAATATATGTACTGGAGTGAGAAATTTATTGTAGCAGGAAGGCCCAAGTTGGAGCCCTCACTCAGGTGCTGTGGAATCCTCTTTATTAGACTTTCAGTTCCTTACCTACAAAATGAAGTGATTGAAAAGGGAACCTTCCACAGTCTCTTCTAGCATCCCATGCTAACCTACTCTTTAAGTCTTCAAGTGGAATGATTGTGGCAAATTAGAAAAACTTCTGAGGGTGGTGAGTTGCTTTAGGTCTTTTGGTCTCAATCTCACATCAAAAAGCATCGCTCTTTTGCTTTAGAGCTTTGTTCTGTTGGTAAACATATTTTTGCTACAAATTAATTTTTAAAAAATTTTCAATTGCAGTTTATAGTCAATATTATATTAGTTTCAGGTGGACATAATAGTGGCCAGACATTTATATAACTTATGAATTGATCTCCCTCGTAAGTCTAGTATCCATCACGATACATAGTTATTACAATATTATTGACTATATTCCCTATGCTGTACTTTACATCCCTGTTAATATTTTGTAACTGCCATTTTGCTACAAATTAGTTTTTCTATCTGTCGAGCTTCTTTGTAGAACCTAAGCAAACCTAAATTCTCTGCTTTATCCCTCTAAATCCCCTTCATTCTTGAATTTTTCACAAGTTGTTATAACTATTGGTTTCTAATTCAACCTTAGAAAGAAGTATGAACTAGCTGAAGAATAATAGTTTAAGAGAAAATATATGGTTTATTGTCATAGCTTTTTACTATATTTTGTTTCTAAAGAGATAAGCAGTTTGTGGCAAATTGTAGTGAGAGTCAGGATTTTGGCCCAAGATAGGTTTTTTAGACTCAGAAAAAGGGTGTTTGTGTCTAGCTTTAACTCCAAGCTTCTGATTAGATGGATGAGGGAAAATAAAAAAAATTGACTTTTCTATTTATTCATTCAGTTTCATCTTACTTTTGAGTTACTGCCTTTAGCCTCAATGTACTCATATTTCTCTATCATTACTTTTAAAATTTTTACTTATTTCACAAAACTTTTCTTAACCAACTGGATGAAAATTGGTGTCTGGAGATATTCCTCTCCCCTCTCACTCCCCTTTAGCCCTCAGTTTTGATACAGGAAGAGATTAAAAGAAGAAATAATGTATTCATTACACTTTAGAAAAATTTTATTCACTTCAATGCTCCTAAATGTTTACAAACCATTCTTATTCCCCTTGTGCTTTATAGAGTCTCACTAAAGCTGAGGAAAATGCCCTTGAATGCATTCTTTTTTTCAAAACATGTGTTCTGCAAAACAAATTACTCAAACTCTTAATTTTTTGCCTTACACAATTTTAATCCACATATATTCTAGAGTGTAAAAAATTATTTTTTCCATGAAATCACAAACTAGACAGTTTTTGAAATAATATGAATAAATACTAACCATCTCAAGTGATGGCTGCAGGATGAATGTTTGAGAATCTTTGATAGGTCAATGCTGCAAAAATTGGAGGACCCATTTATATTTCTAACTTTAAGTAAGAAGCAAATCTCTATAAAACGGGGTACCTCATGTCATGGTACCCATAAGCTCTTCTTCTGTTCCCTTCCAATTGCCTCAAGGTAGAATCTGATTTGACAGAAGGAATGTAGACATATCAAGATGAGGTCTGTCTAGAAGGTATCCAGCCATGTACTATGAAAAATAGAGACACTTATTGAAGAAGATACAAGAAATATTATACACAGGACAATGATGCTCCAGTTCCCTTCAAAGTAGGCACGTTGGGACCTCACACAGTTCTCCCAATCACCATCAACTGCCCTGTCATATTTTCCTAAGTCTCATCAATGGTCTGAAATCTCTTCCCTTTCAAAGGTGATTTTAGTTTTGGAAAAAGCCAGAAGTCACAGGATGTCAAATATGGGCTTTAAGGGAGCTGAGTCACCTGGCTGATTTTATGTTTTGCCAAAACCTCTGAACAGGACAGACATGATGCCTGAGTGAGCATGTTGTCATGATGAAACTACCAATCACTAGTTACCCATAACTGTCCTTCTGAATCATCCAAATAGTGTCCAGGGAGGAATGTTCAAGCTTAATGCAAAATTTGATGGGGCTAGAGGGAGTGGTGTGGGGGGAAATGGAGACAACTGTACTTCAACATCAATAAAATACTGTGAAAAAAAAATTTGATGCAGATTTGTCTCTCTACTCAGTCATTTTGAATGTGATGGCCACAATGTACCCATGCTCACTCAACAGCATTTACTGCTCCCATTGACTAGTACAGTGAAACCATTATTGTTCACAAATGCACATCCCAGTTCACTCTCCTAGGCTGCTAGGTTACATCAATGTCTTGCAAACTGTTCTCATTCTATTAACAATGGCTGGACTTTTTCTGGGCAGATCTCTAGTTAGCTATAGCAATACAGATTCTTGTGCAGAATTTTGTAAGGGTATTAGAGGAAAGAAGACTTCTGCTGAAATGTACACATGGGATGCAACAAAGGAATCAATTAAAGGTACATGGGGAATGGGCACGTGCAAAGACCTAGGAAAGGAGAGCACGTGGGGCCTGGAATCAGTCCTTGGCTACCTGGAGAGATTTTTAAAGATTGTTCCATGAAATAACTGGAGAGAGGTGTCAACTCATTGTAAATTCTTGAAGGTACATTGAGTACAATTGACATGGAGTGCATTTTCTATTATCTCAATTCAGTTATTCTCAATAAATTTGTGATACTTCAAAATTCCTTATAAACATTCTAGCATTAACTGCTGTAACACATAACAACTTAAGTTTCAGTAGAATAACATACTATAAGTTTCTCACTCACTTAAGTGTTGGTGTTACTGGCCAGCAGGAATGTTTATGGAGTCTACTCCTTCAATCTGTAAATCTCTCCTCTTCTAGGGTTTCAAGCTCTCTGGACTGAAATGACACAAGGGAGAGAAATATTTCACCTGTATTGGACATTGTAGGTAACTCTTCATCAGTAAATACAGCCTCAGATGTTAACTGTCAGCTAATCACATTTATTTTTCTAGTACCTAGTGTAGGGAAGGCCTTGTCTTAGTTTGAACTGATATAACAAAATATGACTGACTGGATGACATTTAAATAACAGAAATTTATTTCTCACAGTTTGGGAGGCTGGAAGTTTAAGATAATGGTGTCATGGAATGAGGACCCTCTTCCCAGGTGTGGACTTCTTGCATCCACCTGTTGTCGAAAGGGCACATGAGCTCTCTAGGCTGCTTTATTAGGTACTTAATCCCATCATGAGGGCTCCACCCTTACAAAAAAAAATCACCTCTTAAAGGCCCCACCTCCTACCACCATCACACTGGGGATCAGCATTCAACAAATGAGTATGGACAAGGGCAGCACAAACATTCAGGCTTTAGAAGCCTGTGAAACATTTTCTCTAGAAAATGACACTTGAAAAATATGTTGAAAGGGAAGCATCTTCATTTAGGAAGGTTTTCTTTCCTTTTAAGAAAGAGCCAGAAGAGAATCATTCTTTCTTCTTTTCTTTCTCGGGATTGTTGTCTGGATGTAACACTAGTGCCTACTACTGCTTAGCAATAAAGTCAACACTAAAGATGAAAAAGTGAAGACATGTATAGCCATGTAAAGCATCATAGTCAGGCTGCTGAGTCAAAATGGTGCCCTCTTTACTTGTGAATTGCTTTAAAAAATGTAATAATTAGCAAAAAATATTTACTTTTTATAACCATATTGTATCAGGTTTCTACTTATTTATCATTGAAGTAATTCTTAAATAGGATCCTCTTTTTCATGATGACGAGAAGAAGTAAAATGTGATTAAACAAATTTTGTTTGGGCTAGGTTCTGTATTGTGGTATAGTTGTGTAAAGACAGAATTCCAAGCACATTTCCGATTACTAATATGCAATGAAAATTATTGAGAATACTTCTGCTTTCTCACAGACTATTCCAAAAAATCCAAAAAGATGGAAGACTCCCAAACTCTTTTTATGAGGCCGACATCATCCTAATTCCAAAACTAGATAAAGACACAATGAAGAAAAAAAACTTCAGGCCAATATCTCTGATGAACATTGACGCTAAAATCCTCAACAAAATACTGGCTAACCGCATCCAACAATACATTGAAAAGATCATCCACCATGACCAAGTGGGTTTCATCCCAGGCATGCAAGGATGGTTCAATATTCGAAAATCAGTTAATGTAATACATCACATAAACAAAAGCAAAGACAAAAATCATATGATCATATCAATAGATGCGGAAAAAGTATTGCATAAGGTACAGCACCCATTTATGATCAAAACACTCAGCAAAGTAGGAATAGAGGGAACATTTCTTAACATAATAAAGGCCATATATGAGAGAGCTACAGCCAGCATCATACTCAAAGGGCAAAAACTAAAATCTTTTCCACTAAGAACAGGAACAAGACAAGGTTGTCCACTTTCACCACTTTTATTCAATATAGTATTGGACATTTTAGCCACAGCAATCAGACAAGAAAAGGAAATAAAAGGCATCCAAATCAGAAAGGAGGAAACAAAACTGTTATTGTTTGCTGATGACATGATAGTGTACATAGAAAATCCTATAGACTCTACAAAATAACAGCTTGACCTAATAAACAAATTTGGAAAAACAGCGGGGTACAAAGTCAATACCCAGAAATCAAAGGCATTTCTGTACATCGCCAATGAAACAGCAGAAGCAGAAATCAAGGGAAAAATCCCATTTGAGATAGCAAAAAGAAAAATAAAATACCTAGGAATAAACCTAACCAAAGAGGTAAAAGGCCTATATTCAGAAAACTACATAACACTGAGGAAAGAAATCAAGGAAGACACAAACAAATGGAAACATATACCATGTTCATGGATTGGGAGAATTAATATCATTAAAATGTCCATACTACCCAAAGTA
>PVIA01015165.1:0-23838 GCA_004024845.1 Tonatia bakeri
ACCCCCTCCCACCAGCATTCTCCCTGCTGCCTAGCTCATGTCCATGTGTCGTACATATAAGTTCTTTGGCTTCTCCATTTCCTATACTTTTCTTAACCTCCCCCTATTTTGTACATACCATTTATGCTTCTTATTCCCTGTACTTTTTCCCCTGTTCTCCACCCTCCATCTCCCCACTGATAATCCTCCCTCTGGTCTCCATTTCTGTGATTCTGTTCCTGTTCTAGTTGCTTGCTTAGTTTGTTTTTGTTTTGTTTTTTTAGATCTGGTTGTTGATAGTTGTGAGTTTTTGTTGTCATTTTACTGTTCATATTTTTTATCTTCTTCTCAGATAAGGTCAAGTTAACGGAGGTCATCATCACCAAACCGTTATTAGATGAAATGTTAAAGGGACTTATCTAAGAAAAAGGAGCTGATCACTTTATGTGATTTTAATGTTGTGATTATTAGAGACAGTTTGTCTTTTCAGTATTTTTCAAATAAAATCAAATTTTAAAACAGAAGAGGGGGCTTAGCTGAGAAACATCTTGTGAACTATAGTTTCTCGCTATGACAGCTTCTCCAGACTTCGTGTGACACTGCCAGACTTAGAGCAGGGACTTCGGGTGACAGACCGTGGACTCCCTGGCCCACTTCGGATGTGTCCCAAATGCCCAGCACGACACCAACACCCTTCACGTCCCTGCCATCCCAACTCCATCTTCGTCATCATCACTCACCCATCCTCCTCCTTGCCCTGAGTCAGCAATTTCAACCTTTTCCATCCTTGCCCTGAGTCAGCAATTTCAACCTTTTCCATCCTTGCCCTGAGTCAGCAATTTTCAGCCTTTTCCATCCTTGCCCTGAGTCAGCAATTTTCAACCTTTTCCACCCCAGGGCACACATAAACTAACTGCTAAAATTCTGCAGCACACGAAAAAAAACATATTTTTACCAATCGAACAAAAAATAGATATAATTTTGATTTATTCACACCAGATGGCTGTTATTGTGTAGGCTATTGTCATTTTACTTTTTGTTTGACAATCTAAGGGGACAAAGGTCAGTGCCCCTGAGTAAATAGTCAAGTACTGCATGTTTTAAAAATTCTTGCAACACACCGGTTGAAAATCGTTGTCCTAAGTCTAAGCCACACTTTCTAGACTCTGGCCTTTATAATTCCATCCCACTCGCTGGGAAATCTCCTTATCTTCTGCCTAGCAAGAACCTGGCCCTGTGGCAGCCTGTATATGACACCGCCTCTCCTGCCTTCGGACAGGTGTTTGGTGTCATCCCCTCTGGGTGCCGCAGAGCTTGGCCCACCTGTGTTGTGGAGCTGCAGCCACATCCCTCTTGTTTGGATCCCTAGCATTGAGTAGAGTCCTTGGCACCCAGTAAATAAACACTCAACAAAAGTTTTTGGAGTCTGAGAAAACATTTAAGTAATGTTAGAGACGTTTTTATAATAAAATACTAAGGTATAACATGTCTCCATAGAAACAGTATCATGAAATCTCACTCATTCAAAAAAACAAGAAAGTGGATTGGTCTAATTTAGTTAGCTAGAATGTTTAAAGATCATGCCTTTTGGTTTTTTTCCTCATACATTTAAATCATAATTGAGAATCGTAGCTAAAGAACACTTCTAAGTGATAAGTTAAGGCTTGGGTACAGCATGATGTGATTCACTTGTAATTAGCATCAAGTAGGTCCACACTGAGCTAAATATATCTCCTGCAATTATATTTACCTTCTCAAGTTGCCTTACAAACAATCATTTTATGGAAGATGCAAAATTTCATATGGGCACAGACAAGGGAAAATTAGTATGCACAGGTCCCAAATAGGCTATGTCCAAATTCATGAGATTTTATTGTGCAATAGTCATAGCAAGAGATTTAAAAGGTGTTGGAGACATTCAGGACATTGTTCTGTTCCTTTTACGATGGTTCAGGGACTGTGTCACCCAAATAATGGGTCATCGCCCCAACACCAACATTCCCAGGAACGCGCCATGTCCTTAAAATAGATACAGTCCTGAGAGCGAAAGCGAGTCAGTGACCCCACGCCTCCAATGTCCGGAACGTGCAAACGGTCACGCGGGGGTTGGGTTGGGGCCTAGAAGAGCCCCACGTGACTCATAATTGGGATCACAGAGATGTTAAGTT
Organism: Tonatia bakeri; assembly: GCA_004024845.1. Lineage (NCBI taxonomy): Eukaryota > Metazoa > Chordata > Mammalia > Chiroptera > Phyllostomidae > Tonatia > Tonatia bakeri. The sequence goes on from PVIA01015165.1 coordinate 2,148, forward strand.
CAGAAGGTCTTGGCTGAGTTTGAGAGGATCCCCACGCCAGAGTCCCGCAGAGCTACAGAGTGCCACCGCTGACCCACCCAGCACACAGTAATCGACAGCTCCCGAGCTCCGCCCCAGGGGCTGCGCAGGAACTCCACGCTGTCTCATTGCCTAAGGAGTAGGGGTCGCCACCTCCTCCAGCAAGCCCTTCCTGGCACTCTTCACCCAAATCGCCACCCTCCCTTAGGGGGTCCTCTTCTAATATTCTGGGAGCCCGTTCTTTTTGTGTTTTTCGTGTGGTTTTGTCTTTACTTTTATTTTTCAATAACAGCTTACATTCAACATTATTTTGTATTAGATGGAGCTGTACATCACAGGGGTTAGGCAATCGTATACTTTCCAAAGTAGTCCCCCCAACATTTTAAGTGCCTACCTGGTATTCTATAAAGGTATTACAATATTATTGATTGTATTCCCTATGCGGTACTTTACATCCCCGTGACTATTTTGCGACTGCCAATTTGTGCGCAATCCCTTCACCTTTTCCACCCAGCCCCTCAACCCCGGTCCAACCATCAGTCCGGTCTCCGCATCTACAAGTCTGTTTCTGTTTTGTTTGTTCACTTATTTTGCTCTTTAGATACATATAAGTAAAATCATGTGGTGTTTGTCCTTCTATGACTGACTTATTTCACTTAGCATAGTATCCTCTAAGTTCATCCATGCTGTTGCAAATTGTAAGATTTCATTCTTATTTTTGGCCAGGCAAAACGCCATTGTGTAAATGTACCAGAGCTTTTGGATCCACTCACCTATTGATGGGTGCTTGGGTTGCTTCCGTGTCTTGGCAATTGTAAATAATGCTTCAATGAACATAGGGCTGCATGTATTCTTTCAAATTAGTGTTTTGGGTTTTATGAAAAACATATACCCAGAAGCGGTATTGCTGGGTCGTAAGGCAGTTTTCATTCCGTCACTCTGCTGAGCTTCCTAAGAAAGGGTACTAGTGGGTCTCTTTCATGACCTCCACGCCTCGCTCACAGCACGGCCCGGGGCGGGCTCTACACACATGGTCGTTGAATGAGTCACGTGGTCCCCACCTTTGAGAAACTCAGTGTGAAGAAGTAGAGAAATGAATGAACCAATAGTAACCATACGAAGAATAGTTCCATGTAGAGAGCCTCGTGCTGTGGACTCCATCCTGGTAGGAGAAGCAACTAATTGTCTCAGAGTGATGCAGCCAAGGGAGGTGGACCTTACAGAATAAGATAGGGACAGGCGGAGAGTGACCCTGAGCCAGAGATGCCGACACACTCAAAGGACAGAGGCGCGGGAGAGCATGGCGTGCTCGCGGAGCGGTGAGCGCCTTTGGAGAGCTAGGGCGGGCCGTGGCTCTGGAGCAGCACTGTGATTAAAGCTATGCTGGGAACTCGGTAACAATGCTGACTTCCCACCCTACTCCCCCAGAGGGTCTGATGTAGTAAATCTAAGACCGCAGAAAATTTCATGCTTAATGATAATAATAATAATGTATTCTGATATAGGTGATCCCTGGATGTCGTCCAGGATATGGGTGGAGAAGTGGTATCAATTCGCATAAGACTTCATGCTCACTTCAGTAGAACAGCAGGCAAACCCGCAGACCAGGGGAGAACTGGAGACCTTTGCCAGCTCGGCGCTGTGGGGAGTTTCTTGTGCTAGTGCTTTAATATGCAGCGTTTCCCAAGTGCATTTTCCTACTTTGCCTCCTTCTTCGTGTTGCGTGCTCATCATTACTCTTGATGTGAATTGCTTGATCTCCAAGCCTTTTAAAGCTGTTTTCAATAGCTTTCTCTCCTAGAAGCTCACTATAACCATGTCTCTTGCAAAATTTCAGTATCAATCAGCTAACACGGAGACACTTCGGTTGGAAGGAGATGGCCTAGCTCCCAACCCACAGTCCGGAGCTGGGACTGTTTGGTTTTTTGGTACCTTTTAAATAAAGATTACCTTCAGAAGAATATAAACATTCCACCCTCACCTACCCTCTCTTCATTTTCTCTTATGTGCCTGTGAGCTATACACATTCCTCTAAATTTGGGGGCTTGACACATTTTATTCCTAGGAATCAGTGTTCAATGTTTATATATTACCCTTCTTCAGTAGAATAGATTCCTCTTTCTAACCAGTATTAGCAACATACCCTTCCTGACATATGTCTTTCTACTAAATTTGAGACTTCTGTGTGATTCACCTGAGGGATGGGAACAGTATGTCATTCAAATTCTGAGCTTCCCAGAGCCCAGCAGCACAAGGATCTTGCTAAGTGGTTTATAATTCAGTTTAGTAAAAAGGATGTTCTTATTTTCTCTCAGTAAACTTGATGGTAGACAATGTGGGCAATCTGGTTGGAGAAAAAGTAATTATTTGGCATTTTCTCTAATAAAGGCTTTGGCTGATATATGCAATGTCAGTATCATTGTTCCCTTAACACATACCCTAACTTATCTCTAATTCACAACCAACACTAAAAAAAATAATTAAGGGCCACAGATGTTTCTGACGCCAGGGGAGGAAGTGTTTATTGAGGGATAGTTACTTTATCGCACATAATTCAGCGTGAAGATCAAGTCTATCCCACGGAATAGTGTAGACATTTAGTCATCTGGCTGAATGCCACCTTGGAGCTTTTGTGGGGTATTTAGTTTAAATTGTCACTTCTCAAATAGTCACTTAGTGATAGGGATTAATAAAGATAGTAACAGATCAGAACAGGACCAGGTGCTCTGGAGAAAGGAAGTGAGAACAAGACTGATCCACTGTTAGTTGACTCAGGGCTGGATGTAAGAAACCAAGTTCAGCAACAAGAGGATCCACAGCAGGCTGGGCGGCAGCAGGTGGTGCGGCAGCAGGTGGTCTGGCAGCAGACTGGACGGCAGCAACTGGACACACAGCAGCTGGGGCGGCAGCAACTGGAACCACAGCAGCTGGGGCGGCAGCAGCTAGAACCACAGCAGCTGGGGCGGCAGCAGCTGGACACACAGCAGCTGGGGCGGCAGCAGGTGGACACACAGCAGCTGGGGCGGCAGCAGCTGGACACACAGCAGCTGGGGCGGCAGCAGGTGGTCCTGCAGCAGGTGGTCTGACAGCAGGTGGGAGGGCAGCAGCAGGTCTCCTGGCAGCAGCCTTGGCCACAGCCCTGGTCAGAGCAGACAGAGCCACAAGAATTGACCATGGTGTCAGAGGGTAGAGGTTCTGGGTGAGTTTCCAGGCGAGTGAGTTTCCTGAATCTCCTTGCTCAGGTCCCCTTTTATACCGTGTTGGGGCAGCTTCTTCCTTGTTATTGTTTATCTAACAGGTAAATAATTATTCAATTAGATCATTATAACCATGTTTCTTGCAAAATTAGATAGAATGCATTTTTCCTTTCTCTTATGTATCTTCTCTAATCTTTCCTTCAGCCCAACTCTTCCTTATGTGTATCATGTAATTTTCAGGACTGCAGCTCTCCTCCAATTGGCTGGGGTGAGACTGACTGTTACTAAGTGTCCACGTGCTTCTTTTTTCCGTGACTCAACGGAGGCCTAAGCTGCGAGTCATGCATTCAGGACACAGAGCCAATGGGACCGCAGATGTGGAAAGTCAGTGGGAAATAATTCCCACTGAGAATGATGTTCTGAGGGACCCTGGAGCGGAGGAGGCGGCACCCTGCTCCCCTGCTCTGTGAATGGGTCTTGAACGTTAAGAAAGGATATGGCTCTAGATTAGTGAGTCGGAAAAGGAACCCCAGGTATTATGTTTTGGCATATTTCTTCCTGTCGTTTCTGATTCTTATTGGTAGTATTGCTCTGTTCAGCACATGAACTTTGTGTGACACCGATAAAAATCTTGTGAAAACATGGGTTTTATTCAAAATGTGTTAAAATGTGATCCGTACTCATGATCAGCTCTGTTTCATCAGCAGCGTGCCCTGTCTTCAGAGATGCCTTCCAATGTAAGCAGCACCGAGGGGAGAAAGTGATTGGTGACAATGGCTCTGTCCTCTTCTCCAAAGTACTTTGAACTAGCGCATGACCAGGGGTGTGCTCTGTCTTTAAAAAATGATGATTCATACTTAATAACTCTTGATGTTGACTATCTCTCCCGTGTCCAGAAATAAGTTCTAATGGATTTTCTGTTCATTAGAACAGTCCTACCATTTATTTTCGGAAGATTCATAATACTTAGGGAATGCTTCCTCCTTGGGCAATTGTCTATGGGTCATGAAAATAACGTCATAAATAATAAACAGGAAAATTTTGTTCATTGGTCCCAAATTTGGGGTGTGTGAAAGGTCTAACAGAGATTTCACATTCTGAGAATTTTCCTGCTCAGAAGTCCACCTTCTGTACCTGACACCATGATACACTCTTGCTGTTCCCCTTGCTGTCAGCTTACTTGTTGTAAGACCACCTGCTACCGGCCCAGCAGTTGTGAGTCCAGCTGTTGTGGGTCCAGTTGTTGCCAGCCTTGCTGCTGCCGAAGCTGCTGTGGGGCCACGTGTTGCAGACCCAGCTGCTGTGGCAGCCCTTGCCATGGGTCCAGCCGCTGTGGACAAACCTGTGGTGGGTCCTGTGGCTGCCAGCCTTGCTGCCACCCAACCTGCTGTCAGATCACCTGCTGTGGGACCACCTGTTGCTGGCCCAGCTGCTGCCGCCACCCTTGCTGTGTGTCCAGCGGCTGCCAGCCTTGCCCACCAGAGACCTTTTCTTCAACCACTTAGCCAAAGCTTCTGTTCCTGCAAGAAACTTGCTTCCTGCATCGGCTGAGAAACAACATGCTCACACAGCTTTATTGTCGTCCTTCTTCCAACAGTTCTTGGGCCCTGCCAAGGGGATGCGGTCTGCTTCCCTTTGACTTCATTCTTCCTCATTTCCTTGTGGTCAGTGGGCTGGTCAGCTCTGTCTGATTTTCACCTGAATTCACAGTCTCAGGCCCAACCAAAGTCATCATTGCCTCTTGCCTCTGGGGCATTTAAACAAATTATTAGACTATATATTAGCACTCCACAATGATCATTATCAACCATCTTTTTAGATATGTGCATTGTATTTAGTCATTTCTGCTGGGTCGCCGAACTCTTCACAGTTGGTTTGAATCGTCGTCCTTCCTGGCCTTTCCTAGTGAAGTCTGCACCACCTTGTACCCCGTGCCATGTTTTGCGTGTGTTTGCAGCACTTTCCTTACGAAGCCTTGCTTCTGAGTTGCATTGTATATGCTTATCTGATTCAGGTCTCACCATGGCCCTCCAGGATAGGCAGAGCAGAGGTTATTGTCCCGTTATCGCTCTCCTGGTGATCAGAAACTGACGTACTATACAACTCAGAACCGACACACCAGGTCCTATGCACACACAGGTCTTTTGATTCCAGGGGAAGGAAACTTTCATTTACACCTTTCTCCAGGTAGAACAACACTGGCCACTGGGCACAGGGAAGGTATGTATTTTGAGTTGCTTCTCCAACAATGGAAATAATTACCCCTTTCGTATACAGAACCCTTTTCTCTCTACAGAGCTCTTCCCAAACACTCTCCCCACCTCCATGACCAACAGAGACTGCTGTAAGAGCTTTAGCCAGTGATGGCAGCCCTGACAACTTCTCTGGGTTCTGGTCTGTGACTGGCAGCATCTGTCATCAGAAAGTCACGTGAGTGTGGCTGGTGCTCCCAGCCCTCCCCTTGCCTAGAGGATCCTGTTCTTTGATGTCACAGAATTGGCATTGGTATTATTTCATTGATATCAACAGAAATTGGGAGTAAGATTCACTCTTGCGAGGCCCACAAGCTCAGGCCATATATCCCAGGCTCCCAAACTTTGAGGCAATTTGATCTCCTGACCTTGTTGAGGGAAGATGAAAGTCTAGAGTGGTGAGAATTGAGGTAACCGTGCAATGGGCATATAACCCTTCGATCCAGTTGTAATCTCCAGGCCATAAAAGGGGACAGTACGACTTCCCCATGTTCTCTGAGGTACAGACTCATAAGCTGAGGGAAATCAAAACCAGAGTTCTCAGGAAAAAGCAGGAAGGAGAAACAAGAAGGATGGATGGACATTAGGTTCAAAGTCAAGATGGGCATTAGGCTGGTATCCAAGTGGCAGAAACCTGGATGTTGGGTGAAAAACCGAATAGTAAAGAGGACCGCTGAGCTGGCTATCCAGGGCTACTATGGGTCTGGGAGAAAGACAAGAAGTTTTTATAATGGTCACCCTCTTAAGGGATGCAAAGATGTTTAGGGACAGTTAACACGCTAGATGTGACGGGAAGTGTGATTTCTCTAGAGGATGGATCTGGGACTCTCTGCCAGGTCACTAAGTTTTCCAACATGGAAAACAGATGGGAAAAATTATTGACACCTATTGAAGTCCTACCACATGCTGAGTATTGAGCTAGATGTTTTATCTACATTATCTCTCATTCTCATACAGTCCTGAAAAGTGGCCATGACTGCCCCATACACTGAGGAAATCAGTGTTGAGGGAAGCAAAGTTACCTGCATGAAATTTCATGAACAGGAAAACACCATCTGACGTCAAACCTCAAGCTGTCCTGGGGAGCGTACTGGTGCAATGTTAAAGATACAGATCAATGGAACGAAACTGAGCATCCAGGAGTACATTCACACGTCGATCATGCGCTGATTCGTGAGAAAGCCGTCAAATGCACGTGCAGAGAAAGCGTGCTCTTCTGAACAAATGGAGCTGGAGCAGCTACGTGTCCATGTGCGAAACACGTGTCCATGTGCGAAACAAGCCCTTGGGCCTGTCCTTCACATATTCTACAAAACGGGTCATGTACGGAAATATAAAGCCTAAAACTACGGAACTTCTAGAAAGAAACATAGGAAAAAGTTCTATAGAGCTTCTAGCTCTCACCCGGACCCCATTACAGAACCTCCTTACGTGTGAGCCAGTTTGGTGCAGATGCTGTGACTTAGCATCCTCCACTGTCTACATTAAGTTCCCCCCAAGACTGTGCATCTGTTCTTCTCCAACTTTATTTTCAACCTTGAGTTCTTAATTGTGGAAAAGAAGATGATAGATCTTGGTTGTGGGAATTAGAATCGTATGGAAGAGTCTTCCAATTCCCATTCTATGTAGGAGTCCAATTCCCATTCTATGTAGGAGAATTCCCATTCTGTGTGGCGTGGGCCCAGCTCCCACTCGAAGATGCATAGTACCCACACCCACAGATAGGTTCTCCTCTGGGGAATCAGGCCTGCAATGTACCTAGGCTGCTTTGAGACTTGCTTTTGCTAAAACTCCCTCACACTGAATTGAGGCAGCAAACGTTTACTGCAAAGTAACTTCCTAAAATCCATGCTGAACCTTCCAAGGATGAGTATAACTGGTTCAACCACTTTTCCCTTTTCATTTGCAAGTATCCTTCTTCTGTGATGTGATTAGCGGCATTGGCTCCTTTGTTTTCTATAAAAGGCAACCACCTAAAGCCAACCTGTGCATAGTAAATGAGGGCCATCATGTAATGTGCCCAGAAAAGAAATAAAGGCCTGTCATGGCAGAGGCCGCGATTATTTTCTCCCCTTGAGAGAAAAGCCATGCTGTCCCTTCTCCTCCACCGGACTTGGTAGTCCATGCAAATGTCTCTTGTCTCATCCACAATGTGGTGAACTCCATGAGCCGGGGTCCGCATCAGTTCTGTGACTCACTTGCTGTGTGTTTGGGGAAAATATAAGATATATTTATGCACCCTCATGACTGTTTCTGAATACATATTTTCATCCTCTTTTTGTATATTTCTCCCCACTTCCATCTTAAATAGGAAGTCCACCCATGGATTAGTCTGGAATTGTTTCTTTCTCTTTTTCCCTTCCTTCCTTTTATCAGCCAGTCTGTAGGCAGATACCTCCTTTCAGAGATCATAATTCTCATATTTCCAAGGGTTCTCACAAAAAAATATTATTCATTAGCCTTAATAGTAAAGAATAGTTCATTTGCTTTTGCTTTTTCCTCAATAAGTGGGTTTTGTCTCTTTTGTTTATGCCTGTATCCTCGACTTAACATAAGCTGTATCTCAAAGTTACAAAGTAGACATCCAGACAAAGGCACTTCAAAGAAGCGACAGTACCTCCGAACTTTAGCCCTGACCTAAGCAACTCAAGAATATGTGAATCGTTTATGACTCCATTCATTCCTGCAGAAACCTAATGGAACATGATGTATGATCGTGAAATACTTTACATTTTAGCGAGCGGGAGCCCCAATAGTGGTTATTATACCATAAACAGAATTTTCACTAAAACAGGTCAACGTCTTCTGGCCTGAAAAGGGAGTGGAGAGAGAAAATGCACCCAGTGGAAAGAACCGCGACCCATGCGCCTGGTTATAGGTTTGACTGAGAGGAAAGCAGCCGAGGAAATGGCATTCATGGGCTGTGGGCGCGTGGTGAGGAGCTGGGCGGGTGGGTCTGAGGCCTGGAAGGATTGAGCCAGGGAGATAAGAGATGCAGAGCTGGAGAAGAGTCGTGTAGATGTGATGAGGTGTGTGGACAGAAAGCGTCCCCCTTCTGTGTCCCACATCAATCCCCACTGCAGAGTGGATAGCAGACAGCCAGGAGTTTGGAATAACTCACCCCACCTCCCTCCTCAGGTGTTCCAGTACTGGCAGACAGACCACAAACCGCGTTGCTGCAGTGGCAGGGACAGGGGCTTTGCACGGGACTGCAGCATGAGCTCTCTCTCACCATGGCCTCCTCTACGGAATGTGCTGTTTTGTCAGCAGGAGGGGCTGATACTGAGCCCTTTGTACAGTAACATCTGTCCTCATAAAAACTACCTGAAGCAAGTGGCTTAAAGGTTGGGACCACAATATAGGGTCTGTGTTTTTCAGGGAATTACTTAATCCCTTCTTCTCTCTAAAACAGGTACTCCGGAGAAGGAGCCCATGCAAGTATTTGATTTACACAATGCCAAGGACAAGTCCTGATGAATGAGCCTCTTATGAGGACGTGCAATGGATGCTCAACATTATCTGATGCAGGTAGATTGCAGGAGGGGCTGGGACGAAGACAGTTTCCTGCATTCACGAGAGCTCTCAAATGCAACCACCGCACCCCTAACTGAGGCTCTCCGCGGTCCCCATGGAAACGGCAGCTGCTCCTGAGGTGCGGGACCCTGATTTGGGAAGAGCTCTGTGAGCACAAGCACTGTCTGCATGTGTAACAGATTGCTCCTTCCGTCGTTAGAGAAGAAACTCAGGTACACATGTTGCTGGTGTTCAGTCCCAGTTTCATCTCCACTTGTCCTGACAGGTCCATGTAAGTGACCCTGGGAGGGTCAGGAGATGTGGTCTTCTCCCTGAGTCTGCCCGTCACACAGAGAAATGTTCTCATCTGAGTGAATGGAAAATGTAACCCGAGGGAGGCTTTCATCAGGCTCAGAATGGAAATGCATGTGGTGTGCAATAAGTGACAGAGGTCTTCATATCAGGAGTGCTCCCTAATAAACCAGAACACAACTTTGGATGAATAATGGCACAGGATTTATTAAGAAATACAGGTAAGAGTATTTGCATCTACAGAGACAACTCACAGTGATAATGAAAATTTAAAAAGCAGGTTGTAAGAACCATGAGTACACTGACAAAGGAACATGATTGTGAAGACTAAGATCAGTAGCAGAAACCCAAGAAAAAGTTAGGAGAATTTGCTTCCCTATGTTACTCAGAGGATGCGCTCCATATCAAGGATGCAGGAACCTGGCACAGGAGACACAGGACACCAGAAAAGAATCAAGGTGATGTGCTCTGCACTCCGTCAAACTGATGCACAGCTTTTAAATAGGCAGACAAGTCACAAAAAAAATTTTACTGACCACAGGCTGGCTCTTAGCAATGTTTGAACTAAATTCATTCCCAAAATTGCAAGTCAGTTAACAGAAGGTGTCATGTGCAGATGGTGGTTCTTAAGGCAGAGCAATCAGCAGCAACAAGGCTGGCAACAGCTGGACACACAGCATGGGCGGCAGCAAGGCTGGCAGCAGCTGGACACACAGCATGGGCGGCAGCAAGGCTGGCAGCAGGTAGTCCTACAGCAGGTGGTCTGACAGCAGGTTGGGCGGCAGCATGGCTGGCAGCAGCTGGACACGCAGCAAGGGCGGCAGCAAGGCTGGCAGCAGCTGGACACGTAGCATGGGCGGCAGCAAGGCTGGCAGCAGCTGGACACGCAGCATGGGCGGCAGCAAGGCTGGCAGCAGCTGGACACGCAGCAAGGGCGGCAGCAAGGCTGGCAGCAGGTGGTCCTGCAGCAGGTGGTCTGACAGCAGGTTGGGCGGCAGCAAGGCTGGCAGCAGCAACTGGACCCACCACAGCTGGATCCGCAGTAGGTGGGCTGGCAGCAAGGGGAGCAGCACATGGTGTCAGGGATCAAAGGTGAGTTTCTGTTCAAAAGTGAATTTCTGTTCAGAGGTGAGTCTCTCTGATTCTGATGACTTCGTATGTTCTGGGGTTTTTTATACCCTGGCCCCCCAATGTTGGGACCAATGAGCATGACCCTCTTTGTTTTTGTTTATGTTGTTTTGGTAATCACAGGGAAATAGCCAAAGAGGAAGTGGCTCCCTTAATGAAACGAATCTTTAGAAACGTGTCTAATATGTTTCTTAATTGAGAATAATTCATAGAAATTTCTTTGGATAGAAGGAAGGTGGTGTCATCACCAGCACTGTTCCTGCTCTGATCGAGGACACACGCCCTCCCCCCCTTTTGTCTCTTTGGTGACTTAGGTTGGGGCGTATCCCTGTGGTGAGGGGCATTACACGGACATGTTCACAGGGACAAACTGAATCCATGTCTGAGTCCAAGTCTGTTTCCCCACCAAGGCCTCATCATAGACAATGACAAAGGTCCCTCTGGAGCAACCACCCCACCTGTGCATCCCAGGTCTGTCACAGACACTGAGTGGAGAATGTCTGGTGTAATCTCGTCCAGTGTGCACGGCAGACCCCGAGCAGGTGGGTAGAAGCTGAAGCAGGGACTGAAAGTGTCCGTCATTTCACTCCCTGGGTGACCACTAGTCCTGATTACCCAGGATGAAGGGGTTTCCGGGGACCTGGGACTTTCAGTCCCACAACTTGGGCAATTCTGGGCAAACTGGGCAGTGCAGGTGACTCTGGTACGACCCTTGTTTACCAGCAGAGGTGGTGACTTCAAGTCACTGCTGACACATCGAGTTCATTCACTCTCTCTGTCTCTCTCTTTTTCTCTCTCTCCCCTCCTCCTTCACTCCATGAGGGAACTGGATTAGTTGAGATGATACCTGATTTATCTTTGGCTCTGACTACTTGTTTAAACTACTTTTTAGATATACCATTCATTTTAAATGTATGCAAATTATTAATTTCCAATTTAATACAGTATTAAAAATGAACACACCCATGATGATACTATCACGTTAAGAAATAGACATTAACCCCACTCCCTCCAAATTATACCCCCTCACTCACCCCCAAAGCTCACCAATTGCTCTGTTGACTTGTAATTCTGCAGGTCAGCCTCCCTCTTTTGGACCTTTATGTAAATGAAGGACTATAGCATTGGTTCTTCTCTCCATTATGATCATGAGATTTGACGATGCAATTATTTGTAGTTTTTCATTGTTGTTGCTGTATAATCTTCCACTGAGTGAATATAATGCCATTTATTTCTTGATTGTCTCCTTGAGAAACATGTAGATTTTTTACAGTTTGGAACTATTAAAATAGTGCTTCTATGAATTTTTTGTATTCATTTGCAGGCCATCTGGTGAACATAGACAGATGTTCTTGTGGGTGTATACACACCTAGGAACAGTTTGCTCATGGAATTTCTTGGTCAGGCTATTCTCTCCTCTGTAGAGGTCTCGCCTGTCTTTCATTAGATTTTTCCTAGATATTTTATTTTTATGCTCTTACATATAGTGGAATAGAACTCTTTATTTTGAACTGTTTCTGACATATAGAGCAACAATCCATTCATATATGAATTGATCTTGCCACCAAATTCCCTTATTATTTTATAGTTTACCAATAAATTTTGGTGGAAATTTCACATACATAGTCATATCATCTACAGGTGGTGGTAGCTTTATTCATTTCTTAGCAGCCTTTTTATCTTGTAATTTGTTTCCTTCGTTAGCCCAGTGGTAGGCCCTACAGTCCGATATTGAATAGGGTGGCAAAGGAGACTTCTTTGTGTATTCTCTGTAGAGTAGAGATAGTTCTCCATGTTTCGTAATTCAATAGTAAGTTTTCTGTTTTTTTGTAGACTTTTTCTATCAGAAGAACAGGGCTGTTTCTGTACCTATTTGCTAAGGCATTTTATATTTTCAATGTGTTGGAATTTATAAAATGCCTTTTCTTTACCTACTGAGATAATCTTATGATTTTTTCGGCTTTCAGTAAATGTGATACAAAAACATTGATTCATGTTCCAATGTTAAACCAAGCTTGTGTTTCTGTAAACAGTTCAGTGTGATCACAATGAAATGTACATGACGCTGGATTTGATTTGCTTATGTTGTGTCTATGATGCACGCTCTTACTGCATCCCACAGATTTACCCCTGTCTCTGCCCTTTCCAGCTAGATCTTTGTTGTTTGGAATAGGTTTAGAGTAATTATCGTGTATATTTTAAATACATTAGATTCTGTTTTAGTGGAACACAAGTTCTGTGAAATGTATGGACATCTCCATTCACTTCTCATTAGTTTTATCTGTGTCAGTGTTTAAGATGCTTCTAGGGTCCATCGTCTGTTTTCTGCATAAGATCCCTCAAAGAGAACGCATGCATTTATCTCTTATTCTATCTTCAAACGTGTGTTCTACATGGTGGAATTAGAAGACACTAGATCTCAGTTATGAGTGTGAAAGTCAAACAGAAGAGTACAGTCATCCCTCAGCATGCAAAGGGACTGATTGGTTCCCGGACCCCTGTGCTACCCAGGTCTGCAGATGCTCAAGTCCCTTAGATAAAATGGTGTCGATTTGCATATGATCTATGCACTTCCTCTCATATACTTTAAACCATCTCTGGATTAGTTACAATACCTAATGCCATGTGAATGCTGTGTAAATACAGTCATGTGTCGCAAATGGTGGTGTGAGAGGACATACTGTGCAGCAGCCATTCTTAGGTAGGAGCTGACCAGCAGCTCTTCCCAGACAGCAGCCTTTCCTGGATAAGCAGTATTTGAGACAGGGTTGTAGGGCTGCCTGCTTCCAGCAGCTGAACCCTTCCCCCTCCTCCTTTCGCTTTTGTAACAGAGTATATAAGCAAACTCCAGTTAAGCTCAGTGCCCAGAATTTTAAATTTTATCTCCCCTGGGTCTGCATGCGTCAATAAACCCCACTTCATAAACTCCCAGGCCGTCCGAGTCATCTTTTCCGTAACATTTTGGTTCCCTGACCGGGAAACGACTCACGCGAGCAGGCTGTTGCCTCCAGTGAAGGCGGCGGGTGGGACCCGGGGGTGATAAGGAGGTGAGCGCCCGGGTGATTTTGGGTCCTGAACATGCCGGGCTCCGCATGCTCGGACCCCGACCGCTCTTTGACCTAGGCTGGCGGGGTGCGAACTGGGGAAACCTGGGAGGCGCCCATCTGGTAAGTGTCCCCGGGTCAGACCCGAGACCAGCCCACTCATGGAGTGGAAGGAGAGCCTGATCACCTCTCAGGCCGGAGTTCCGGTTCAGGAGGCCCCCAGTTCGGGAGGCCCGCCAGGGTTCCCACAGTTCGGGTGGGTGGTAACATAATAAGCTCGGTATGTTTGTGTGAATGAGTGTCTTTGTTGCTCCCCGGTGGAAGCCTAGGGAGCATGAGTGAGTCCATTCCCTTGTCTGTCAGCGCTGATCGGGAGGATTTATTGGGGGCGGGGGCTTCTTCCACAGTACTGGATTGCTTGTATGTTGGGGATCAGACAGCAAGCCATGTGGGTGCATGCCGTTTTGGGTAAAATGGAGGATGAGCCACCTGAGTGCCCCACTGTGGAGGGTAGAGCGTGCATGGTTGTTGCCATCTCCGATGATGGGTCACGTGAGAGTTCTGCCATCTTGGAACCGGACAAGGTGGTGGACTAAGGGTTCCCTTCAGATTACGGGCTGTGCTGCTGCCGTGTGGGCTCTGCATCAGTCAGGTTCTCTGTGTAACTGGTTCTGATGGGGAGGGCTCTGGTTCTGAAGGTCATGAACACAGGTCCAAGGGTGACCATCTGATCCATACGGTGTTTGCAGGGTCTGAGCTTCAGAAAGCTGCAGGATGTCCCTGCAAATCTAGGGACTTTTAGTGGAAGGTGCCTGTAGTGCCAGGGACTTTTGGCTGCCACATCCTGAGTTTAAGTACAGTCCTTCCCAGTGTGGGAAAGGAACCAGGATTAAAGGAGAATGATGGTTAAATCTGAATAAGTAGAAATACATATAAAGGATGTGAAAGTTTTAAACCTGGAGTAAAGGAAACCTCAACTACTTATTTTCTGGTTTTGTGTGAAAAGAGCAAATTTCTAACATTGGTGTTGTTTCTGATCAGAAACCCTCTGTACTTGAAGACCTGTTTAAGGTCACCTGGAGACCTGTTAAGGTTGCCTGTAACCGGTTGGGGAGCATGCCTTTGCCACTCTGGACCCAGGAAGGGTCATTTTGGGCTGATGAGTGCTTCAGCCAGAGGCGAAGCAGCATGTCTCTGCCAAGAGACCGGGCCTGAAGGAGCATGTCTCTGCGAGGCACTGGTGGATACATTGGTGCAAGAGAATGCCTCCACCTGTGTATTGTTCTGGAACTCTGTGTTTTGGATTTTGCTATGTATCTGCTCTGAAAAGGGAAATTGAGGATTCCAGGGAAGGTTAAAACTTCACACTCTGTAAAAGATAAATGAAAAAGTATAAGATATATAAATGAAAAAGGTCTGTAAGAAACTGTAAAAATAAATAAAAAAGGCAAAAGTTTTAGGAAGAAATTATGTGGTGTTAGTAATAAAAGGTATAAGGCATGGAGATGCAATCTTGGTGAATATAAAAAATATATGAAAAAAATAAAGGGTTTGTGAATGTTGCAGAATATCTAAAATGAAGGTTTTAAGAAGCCCGGTGGATATCAGAAAGGAAAGGATTTTCCTTCAAGCTTTGTATTTTTCTCCCTGCCTGATCCCTCCAGAATCTGGCATTTTGAAGGAGTGAGTGAAGACATAGGTTTCTTTGCATAAAACCAATAAGACCAGTTGCTAATAGTGGTTTTGTTAAGCAAGACTTTGACTGGAATGTCACACCTGAAGGAGGCATGTGTGAGTTCTGGTCATCACCAGAAAGCCCTGAGGAACTGGGATTGACTTGTGATGCTAGTGTAAGCCCATGAGAAAAGCCTAGTACTCTGGTTGGTTGTGCAGTTTATGGCAATCTTTCCAAGGAAGGAACAAAGGTTGCTTTCATGAAAGATAGCCAGAAAAGAACCTGTAAGCACAATGAAAGCCTCAAGGATTTGAGTGAAACAGCTGGTGCAGGTAAAGCCAGATGGCGATGTGTGACTCTGCTTCTGTGCCCCGAGGGGCGGACTGAGAAGGCAACCTAAAGGTTCCCTGTGTGAGTTCCAGCAAAGCACACTTAAAGATCATAAGTGATCCAGGCTTCTCTTGGTGTGTTTATGCAAACGAACAGTCAAAATGAAAAGCGGGACTCAAAGTAGTCCCTTTAATAACAGTGAGGGTGATCTTAAGGAGAAAAATTGTGGTTCAAGGAAAATCACAATGTTCAGTATTGGACATCAGAATGACGCAGCTGTCTTGAAAGTTTGTTTCATTTGAAAGTTGAAACTGGGTCTATAATATCACCAACGATGTACAATTTACAGGTATGGATGACCTGTCAAATTGCCATTGCTAAATGTCATTGCAGGAAAGACCTTGCAACTGAACATCTTCCCAAAAGACAGTCTCACAGGCACAGAGACTGGTTTGGGGACTATTGTGTGAATTAACCTGTGTGTTCTTCTGTTTTCATAGGACGTAAGCCTATGAGTTCATAACCTGAGTGATTGGTTGCAATATAGGCCCCACCTAAGGAGCCCATTTTCATCATCGCCCCCTGAAACTCAACGGTTTGGCTGAACTGAGTAGTTAGAATATGACCAGGATGCCAGCGGTCCAGTAATGCCAGCCTTTGGACACCAAGCCTGCGACTTCCTGGTGACAGCTAACTGACCAGGACTCTAAGGTCCTTCCCCATACAGGAAGGACTCCCTCCATGCTGCACCTACCCCTCTTCAGGGCACCCTTGACCCACGAGTAGGTAGGACGAGGTCCATGTCCAGCCGGAAGTAGTTACGAGAAGATGAGAACTTCATCCATTGTCCCTTAAAAGAATTTAAAGTGGGTGTATATCTGAAATAAGAGATTGTTACAGAATGCAGCCAAGAGGGGGGACCCCAAATAGGCATTTAAAATGGGGTCAAGAACTCAAGGCGTCCAGGAGATTTTAGGATGTCCTCACCCCTTCCCCCACAGGTGTGGGTTGGGGAAAGGGACATATGGAGCAAGAACATGTGGGGCTGTTTTGTGCAGCAACAGCTTTGCAGCTGATCCATGGTGTGGTCATTTGACATACCTATAGCCTTGACCTGGTCATTTAGGTATGCTGAATAGCTGTGGCCAGGCTCTGGGCCAAGGGGATGGAAAGAGACTTTCCCCCACCCAAGATGTGACTGGAGGGGGGCAGGCCCCTCGAGTTACAGCACCTGTGTGGGAGCTGGGAGAAGATTGGCTCCATGACATAGGGTCACACCTGTCCAGACCCATGATGGCAGCCGGACAGGAACGAGTACTGGCCCGTCCAGGATCTGCGGGCTGTCAACAAAGCAGCTGTCACCCTCTACCCAGTCGTCCCAAACCCGTCCACCCCCTGAGCCAGCTTCCCCCAACGGCAACGTGGTTCACCTGCCTTAATCTGAAGGATGCCTTTTTCTGCATTCCCGTGGCACCTTCCAGCCAACCCATTTTTGCCTTCGAATGGGAAGATCCGCACACTGCAGTCAAGACTCAGTTGACCTGGACTGGACTGCCCCAAGGGTTTAAGAACTCCCCAACCTTATTTGGGGAAGCCCTAGCAAAAGACCTGAAGCCCCTCACCGAGGGAGAGCTGGACCTGATGATTCTGCAGTACATGGGCGACCTCCTCCTGGTGGTCCCCTCCCAGAAACGGTGCTTGGAGGGAACACACACGCTGCTAAAGCACCTGGCTGAATCATTTTACTGAAGTCAAGCCTAGCCGAGGGTTAAAATGCCTCCTGGTGATCATGTGCACCTTCCCTGGATGGGTTGAGGCTTTCCCCACCAAGATGGTGGAAAGCCAGGAAGTCACCCGAGCCCTCCTGAGAGAGGTCATCCCAAGTTACAGGAATCACCCCTTGGATCCACTACAGCTGGGCCAAAGCAGCAGCAGATCCTGAGGACCCGAGGACTAGGCCTGCACCTAGAATACCCATGCTGAGGCTCTGCAGGACACCAGCCAGTAAAGAAGACACCAAGGAATGGACCATTGATCCACAGGGTTCCTGACTTCGATTGGCACCTTCGCAGGAGTATTGGGAATTGGACTAGTGACTGTGGCCCCTGTGGAATGGAATCCCGTGGAGCAGATCGCTGTAGGAATAGTTTATTTTGTTCAGTCTCTGCATTTGGGTTTATTCTATGCTTTGCTTGACAAATGCAGCCCCTGTCTCAGCCCCAGTCTGCAAATGTAATACCCCCAGGTGTAGAATTATACTCAGTGATAAAGTGGTCTCTTACTATCTCCCAGGGTCAGCTTTCAGCTCCTCCACTGACATGCCTTCGGGTTGTGTTCTGCCGCAGCAATCCTTCTGCCTTTGGAGAGGCAAGGTATACCAGACCCAGAGGTGTCAGACATATGGGACCCTGCATCCTCTGGACCTTGGTCCAACACCTGGAAGGCATGGTGACTTGTAGGGCATCTGCCACAGTGTTCGCTCTCCAGAGGTACCAACATCAATATCAACAGTTGCAACCTTCCACAACAGCTCAGCTGTATAGCCAGGTATTTGGTGATGCTAAAGGGGTAAAAGCACCTTATAGCACCAAAAGGGGGACTGTGACAGGGCATACTGTGCAGTAGCCATTCTTAGGTAGGAGCTAACCAGCAGCTGTTCCCAGACAGCAGCCTTTCCTAGATAAGCAGTATCTCAAGGATGCTCGGCTGCCTGCTTCCAGCAGCTGAACCCTTTCCCCCTCCTCCTTTCGCTTTGGTAACAGAGTATATAAGCAAACTCCACCTTAAGCTCAGTGCCCAGAATTTGGAATTTTATCTCCTCTGGGTCCACATGCATCAATAAACCCCACTTTGTAAAATCCCAGGCCGTCTGATCGTCTTTTCCATAACAGTGGGAGTACATTCTGAGAAATGCATCGGTGGGTGGTTTCATTGTGAGTATCTGGTGCACCGATAACTGCATGAGAGAGCATGAACAAAGTAGCCATGGTGGCAGAGATGCAGAGGCTGTGGGTGGACCCCACAGCACAGCTCCCTCTCCCTCATCTACGTCTGCTGTATGTGCTGTTGTCACAGCAGAGAACAGGGTTGAGCCCTCATCAATAACATCATTCATGAAACCTCCCACCCCACAGGGAGGCCAGCACTCTACATCAGGCCACTTCCACAAGCAGGGACAGCGCTTCCTCCTTACTGTGAGCGCATGCCTGGTGCATGAATCGTCTTCCCTGTCTGCAGTGCAATCTATCTACCGGCTTACAGTGTTATTGCCATAGGATAGCATCCCTTGGGACCAAGGGACCCACATTTTTAGTGAACAAGGTTAACAATAGGCACAAGAACATGGGATCTACTAGTCCTACCATGAATCACATGACAGAGAAATTGCAGGGCTGATGAGAAGTTAAAATGGTCTTATGTGTGCAGCAAAGACACCAACTTAGAGGTGACAGCCTGCAGGATTGCTAGTGTCTTCTAGATGTGGAATATGCCTCAGTCCAGTGACCATAACATGGTTGGCGTACATATCCATAAAAAAGTAGTGCACATGAGTTGAGAAAGTGATGGGTGGAAGCTGGAGTGAACCTTCTCAAGTTACCTCCCAGTGACATACTTGGGAATCTGCGCTTCTCATCTTACAACAGCTTTCAGCTCTCGGGTTAAAAATCTTATTCCTACGAAAGGTGTTTCTTTGTCAGGGGACACAACTTCATCTGGCCATTTTGGACTCCTAGAAAGCAGTTACTATTTGGTGAGGGATAATTATCTTGGAAAGGCAGACAGCCGGGAGAGTATACCTGGAATGCAGGGTTTCACTGGAGTGTCCCAAGGTGGGTCCAACTCAGTGAAAACGGTCAATGAGCAATGACAGCAAACCTAGCTTGTCAACCTGATGCATCTGGAGCCTCGGGCATCTACATCTTTGAGATGTAGATGTTAATGCCTTTGAGCTAGAACAAAAGACGCCCCTTGTGGATCTGAGTCTGCTCAGTATTAGCTACTTGACATTGCACAATGAAATGTTTTTCCCCCTGAAATTTTGTGATACTGATGGTGGGGGAGGGCTCTTATGATGCACAGATGGATAATGCATATGCTATGCAATCTATTTAAACCCTTATGTCAGGGATTCGCTACAATAAATCAAACACAATATGGATGAATTACAGTACAGATTTTATTAAGAAACATAGGTTAGACTCTTGCTTCTACAAAGACAACTCAGAGCGATTATAAAATGGGAAGGCATGATACAAGGACCACGAGTACATGGATAAAGAATGTGTGATCAGGAAGGTCATTAGTCAATGCAGAAACCTATGAAAAGTTATGAGAAGAAGTTACTTAGAAGAATTGGATGATCCTACTTCAAAATCAAAGCCAAGGCCCTAACTCCACATGGAGGATGCATGCAACTGACACATGATCCACATGTGCAGGAGGAAGGTGGAACTCCTGTGAACTCCATCAAGCTGACTCAGAACTTTAAATCAAGCTGATGAATCACAGAAGTTATAGTCCAGCATAATTGTTGAGGAAGACAATTGGTTTCCATAATGGCAAGTCAGATAAGAGGTGTTAATGCAGATGGTGGTTCTCCAGCAAGGTGATCAGCAGCAGCAGGACTGGCCACAGCCAGACCCAGAGCCAGATCCACAGCCCTAGGTTATGCACCCAGGCACGCAGCAGCAGGTGGGGTAGTAGCAGGTTCTGTGGACATACACAGAACAACAGGAAACTGGCTGGCAGCAGCTGGACCCACAGCAGCTAGACCCACAGTAGCTGAGCTAGCAGCAAGGAGTGCTACAGCAGCAAGGCTGGCAGCAGCTGCTCACACAGCATGGGCGGCAGCAAGGCTGGCAGCAGGTAGTCCTACAGCAGGTGGTCTGACAGCAGGTTGGGCGGCAGCATGGCTGGCAGCAGCTGGACACACAGCATGGGCGGCAGCAAGGCTGGCAGCAGCTGGACACGCAGCATGGGCGGCAGCAAGGCTGGCAGCAGGTGGTCCTGCAGCAGGTGGTCTGACAGCAGGTTGGGCGGCAGCAAGGCTGGCAGCAGCAACTGGACCCACCACAGCTGGATCCACAGCAGGTGGGCTGGCAGCAAGGGGAGCAGCACATGGTGTCAGGGATGAAAAGTGAGTTTCTGTTCAGAGGTGAGTTTCTCTGATTCTGATGACTTCTTATGTTCTGGGGATTTTTATACCCTGGACCCCCAATGTTGGGACCAATGAGCATGACCCTCTTTGTTTTTGTTTATGTTGTTTTGGTAATCACAGGGAAATAGCCAAGGAGGAAGTGGCTCCCTTATTGATACGAATCTTTAGAAACGTGTCTAATAAGTTTCTTAATTGAGAATAATTCATAGAAATTTCTTTGGATAGAAGGAAGGTGGTGTCATCACCAGCACTGTTCCTGCTTTGATGGAGGACACACGCGCTCCCCCGTTTTGTCTCTTTGGTGACTTAGGTTGGGGCATATCCCTGTGGTGAGGGGCATGACACGGACATGTTCGCAGGGACAAACTGAATCCATGTCTGAGTCCAAGTCTGTTTCCCCACGAAGGCATCATCATAGACAATGACAAAGGTCCCTCTGGAGCAACCACCCCACCTGTGCATCCCAGGTCTGTTACAGACACCGAGTGGAGAATGTCTGGTGTAATCTCACCCAGTGTGCACGGCAGACCCAGAGCAGGCAGGTAGAAGCTGAAGCAGGGACTGAAAGTGTCAGTCATTTCACTCCCTGGGTGACCACTAGTCCTGATTCCCCAGGATGAAGGGCTTTCCCGGGACCTGGGACTTTCAGTCCCACAACTTGGGCAATTCTGGGCAAACTGGGCAGTGCAGGGGACTCTGGTCCGACCTTTGTTTACCAGCAGAGTTGGTGACTTCAAGTCACTGCTGACACATCGAGTTCATTCACTCTCTCTGTCTCTCTGTCTCTCTCTCTCCCCTCCTCCTTCACTCCATGAGGGAACTGGATTAGTTGAGATGATACCTGATTTATCTTTGGCTCTGACTACTTGTTTAAACTATTTTTTAGATATACCATTCATTTTAAAAGTATGCAAATTATTAATTTCCAATTTAATACAGTATTAAAAATGAACACACCCATGATGATACTATCACGTTAAGAAATAGACATTAACCCCACTCCCTCCAAATTATACCCCCTCACTCACCCCCAAAGCTCACCAATTGCTCTGTTGACTTGTAAC
>PVIA01015166.1:0-23841 GCA_004024845.1 Tonatia bakeri
CTTGTAAGAGATTTTTTAAAAGTTCAAAAGAGAGAGATTAGGATAGTGAAGACACAAAAACTTTATGGAACGAGAAATAGTAAATGGAATCGTGATCCCCAAGAGTGAAAGCAGAAGTTCCCCAGCTGTCTTAAAGTATTTGAAGAACCATCCTGAGAAAAAGAGAGAAAGTTGTACTCATTAGCTAAAGATGAGTGCATATCAGATGACTAATAGATATTACAGGAATGAATAAAAGAATAAGTGAATGAGTAAGCAATTGAATTAACAAAATGAGCGGATAGAAGGAAAAGCAAAGGATAGAGGTTATAGAGAAATTAGTATTACTCTAATGCAAAGACATGTCTTGTCAAGAACTATCCACAGAGGTTCAGATCAGCAAATTACGTTGGTTTAATTTTAAAAAAAATCAGATGATAGTTTTTTTGTTTTTCAATAAAATTAAATAAATAGAGTGGCAATGGTTCTCACTAACTTATTTACCTTGCACAAATCTAGCCTTTTTTGTAGCCACATCTAGTTACAAAAGCTAGCCTTCAAAGTGGTATTCATTTTAATTCTCATAAAATGTTGAACCCAATTTTTAACACAGGAAAGCAATTTCAGAATGCAAGCTGTCTGGGAAAGAAAATGTCAAATATTTTTCAATCGAATATGTATTTCCAACTGTTTCTAGCATGAGCAAACCAATACAATAATAATGGCATAGCTATAGTCTGCCTACTCTCATTTAGGACCTGTGTCAACAGTTTCATGTATCTCTCATACGAATACCAAAGCAGGTCTAAGACAACCAAGGAACTTGGTATAGGTGTACAGATTCTCTTGAGTTTAGGGAGGTTAGGGAGTTACCCTGTGCCACACATATGTTAATTTGTGAAGCAGGGATTTAAATCTGCGTCTGTTGTGTTTTTCTTACATGGTTTAAGTTGTGTAATTATTTCCCCTGCAGAAACTCTTCCTTCTACTGCTGTTTTTCTGAATTGAAATAATGTTATCATTCTGTATTATCTAATCAGCATCCTTCAGTAGGCAAATAATGCAAAGTTTATAGCAAAATAAATCTCAATAGTTGTATCTAAGATATCATTAAGTGATATCTAAAGATACACAAAAATGGAACAAGTGCTTTTCTTAGGAAAATGCCATACTGAAATATCATTGTTATTTTTAGAAAATGCATGCTGACAAGAAATTTTAAAATTTGATACTGGGCTTTCTTTGAGAAGTGTTTTTCTCTTCTATTTTTCTTTCTTTTTAATAGAATACGAAGTGGTAATGGGACTCATGCAAGGAAGAATCAATGAATCGCTGACTCTGGGGTGATAGATCTGTAGGTAGGTAGCAGGATTTGCAATAGTAATACTTCATCCAAAACTTTTTAAAAAGTATTAAAATGCAAGTGTAAAAATTATACAAGTTATAGAATATAGAAACTCCTATAAAAAGCAGGGATCACATAGTACTTGCTTTTGTGATGGAGGCAGGATTTACTCACACACGAGCATTTTGCCCTCCTTCTGAAACTAGAAAGTTTTATCTTTGCACAACAAACTACCCTACCTGAGTGTGAAAAATTTGAATCCTCTGAGTCCCTCTAAATTGTACTATCTCCCTCTCAAATATGGCTGTCTTAAATTTTATCACATTTTTGCTTGTCATTTTAGTTTCATCTCACATAAATGGAATTCTAATAATTTTGCTTATCTTGAAATTCATATAAAATGGACGAAATGTAGATATTCTTTAGTAACTTGTTTTTTTCTTAGCAAATACATGAGCCCTGATTTGTGCTAAAATTGAATGCTGTAATAAAGATATCCATGTAATGTTTGCATAAATGAAATAATGGGACAGTGGGAAATGAAGAACTGAATAACTTCAGACTCTCTTGATAGGTACTGGGAAGAAGGCACTTGGAAACTTCACTAAGAAAACTCAGGTTAAACTTAACTTCCATATGAAAACCAAACTGACCTTTGAGATGTTTTAGATGACCCTTTCTTCTTCATCATTCACAGTCAAACGACCAATGTTGAAGCTACAACAGAGAGGGCTGAGCTCCAGTTTAAGTAGCACTCCTTAATATCTTATTTGTTCATTTTGCCATCTTTTTTTAAATTTTATTTTAATTGTTGTTCAAGTACAGTTTTCTGCCCCTTATTCCCATTCCAGCCCACCCACCTACCCCTCCCCACCTCCCTCCCATTTCCATCCCCCCTAGTTTTTGTCCATGTGTCCCTTACATTTTGTCGTCTTCAAAACTTACTGGATGGTAAGAAAATGAAGTAGTTGACAGGCCCCCAAAATGGAAGACTGGCATAATCTCAGAATTCAACTTTACAACTATGGGTACAAAGCCAAAGGGTATTATTCTCACCTTTTTCTTGAAAAAAATAAAATAAAATAAAACATCTGAGCCCTGACTATGTGGCTCAGTGGGTTGAGCATCTTTCCATAAACCAAAAGGTCAAGAAGTATTCAAAGTGATGAAAAACAAGGATCTACAACCAAGACTACTCTATCCAGCAAAACTATCATTTAGAATGGAAGGGCAGATAAAGAACTTCCCAGACAAGAAAAAGCAAAAGAAGTTCATCATCACCAAGACTCTACTATATGAAATATTAAAGGGTCTTCTTTAAAAAGATCAAAAACATGAACGATCAAATGGCAATAAATGAATATATATAAATAATTGAATCTAAAAACCAAAATAAATGAACAAGCAGACCAGAAACAGAATTGTAGACACAGAGAACGTTTTGATGATTGCCAGATAGGAAGGGGATTGGGGCAGGATGGGTGAAAAAGGTGAAGGGATTAAGAAGTACACATTGGATGTTATAGAATAGACATGGGGATGTAAAGACAGCAGAGGCAATATAGTGACCAAAGAACACATATGTACGACCCACGGGCATGGACAGCAGTGTGGGTATTGCCTGAGGGACTGGGGAGGGTCTGGGAAGAGGGGGAGAAAGGGAGGAAAATTGTGACAACTGTAATAGCATAGACAATAAAATAAAATAAAATAAAAACCAAGAGGTTACTGGTTGGATGCCCGGTCGGGGCACATGTGTGGGTTGTGGGCCAGGTCCCTGGTTAACAGTGTGGGAGAGGCAAATGATCGATGTTTTTCTCGCACATCGATTTTCTCTCCCTTTCTTTCTCCCTCCCCTTCTAAAAATCAATAAAAATCCTTCTTAAAGGTGTAGCAATACCCCACCATCCCACCATGGGAGTGTAGACGGAATATCCCCTATGGTCATGGACAGGACCATGGTTAGTCAACTAGGAAATGTTCCCTGGGACCTCAAAAAAAAAAAGAATTTTCTTCATGCTTTTTTCCAATCTTTTTTCTTGTGAAAAGAGAACATGTGTAAATATAAGGAAAGGTGTTGTATTTTTTATAGTTGCTGAAAAATACATGGAAAGGCACTCAGCAAGAAAAGTAGATAATTCTGCCTGCTTTTAAACTCAATTGACACTAATCTTGTCTCAGCCTTTTTTAATTTAAAAAAACTGATGAGCTTTCTTTGACTAAATACCCAGAAGGAAATGCTGGGTTGTATGGTAGATCTATTTCTAGATTTTATAGGAACCTCCATATTGTTTTCCACAGTGGCTGCACCAACTTGAAATCTCACCAACTGTGCACTCGAGGGGTGTATAGAAGCAACCCAGGTGTTGATCAGTAAGTGAATAGATAGAACAGACTAACAGCAGTCAGAGGAGAGAGGCAAGCAAAGGCTGGATGAAAGAAGGTGAGGGATTAGCCAAAGAATTAGTCACTGAAGATTACTCCCCAGCACCTGCAGCATTCCTTCACCTGAAGGTGAAGTCCTTCATATGTTCCTTTTGGATGTCATTATAATTCTAGTATGCAATTTATCTCCACTGTCCATGAAATACTACCAGGCATGAGTATCTATCAGTTAATCATTAGGTTTGCAAGGAAGCTTTTCACCCAGTTTGTAAATACAATCTGAGTGGTATTTGAGGTAGTTCAGGGAATGGAATAGGACTTGATAAAGTTTTTTTATGGAATATATATATATATATATATATATATATATATATATATATATATATATTATAAATCTTGCCCCAATGACTAAACTAGCTTTGATCTTTATTTCTTTTACAAAGCCATAACTGTTGTTGAAATATGTGTATGAAGAATGGCTAGAATGCTCCACTATTTAAGAGAATGTGTTGCTTGGAGGCCAAAGATGATTTTTAAGATAGGAGATCATAGCATTTTTCATTCACCTAGCATAATCCCTCAGTTCTTAGTTGCTGACTTCACACTGATTCTTAAGGACAAAGTTATAATGGGATCTTTTGGGTTGTATGATAGTGCCAGTGGAGGCTTCAGATTTACATTTAATTGTCATTAATAATAACTGAACTAATACTATTTACCAGACACTGTGCTAGGTGCTTTTACAGGTTACCTAATTCAGTCCAAACAAACAAGTGTGATTTAGTTTAGTCCTATCATTCAAAGAGAGAAAACTGAAATTTGGGAGAGACAAAATAACTTCCTTGAAGCCTCACAGCTCTGTTTAGATTCAGTTGTTTTCTCAGTCTGGTATTCTCTGTCCCACCACACTGAGTCATTATTCCACAAGAGGATTTATGTCCTAACTTTTAGTCTTAAACAACTGTGACAGCCATCATCAGAGACCACCTGCTATTCCCATTGTTTTCTGGGTTATTGCTTCTGGAACACCACTGCAGTCCAAGGATTACGGAGAGGTAGGGAGGACAAAAAGGAGCACAACTAATGATTCAAAATCTTCAACATTCTTACATACAGACCTTCACTTCTAAATGATAGATTTTTTGTTTCAGTTTCTCAGGAGTTTGAACAAAAGCCAAGATTGGAGCTCGCTTTTCTCAAATTGAGCTAGATTAAATTATCCCTTGTCTTCATTCTGTCACGCAATGGCCTGGAATTATAAATAGTACTAATGTGATTGTCGCTGTTAACTTTGATATACACATGACTACTAAAACCAACCTAAATTAACTAAGCAAGTTTTAATTTGATTTTTAACCTTTTATGCAGCCTAAAATAAGAGAGAAGATCTAATTTGGAAAACAGAGATGCCCAGGAGGCCAAATCAAATTTACTCCATATAAGAAGTCAGATATTAACTTGACTAGAGACACATTTCTATGGACCAATTTGTGCTCTAAAGAGAAATAAAAATATTACCCTTGCACCTTAGAGATTCAGAATTAGAAAATGTTTATTGAGAGACCAAGGAACCTGGGTTTAGGCTCCATCGCCTGGGTCATCTGCTCCAGGACATGGGCTTGTTTTCCATGAAAAGCCATCAGCTTTCTTTTGTTTACTTCTATTTACATTTATTAGTACGTTTTTCTCTACATCACTTGTTAGGAAGATTTTATTGGAGGCAGTGCCGGGGGCTCACTGGGCATCCTGGCATCCTGCTATGATGATGGAAATGTCCTTAACTGTGGTTGTAGCAGTGTTTACATCATATGGTTTGTCTAAATACATCAAAATATAACCTTTATTGTTGGTAAATCAGACCTCACTAAATGTGATCTGTTAACAGTCACTATGCTACTGTTAATAAAGATTACTGGACAAGTGAAGGTAGATGAAATCAATCACCATAACCAAAATAATGATTCAAAATAAGATTATTATTATTATCATAGTGATAAATTTTGTGTTGGAAGTGGAAAATTCATGATGCTTGCAGATTACTGAAGCTCAATCCTAGGATTTCTAGGTGGAGAGCTGACTGCAGTATACAATGGCTTATTAAAGGATCAAGTATTCTCCCATTTCCACTTGATGGTAGTCCAGGCATCTAGAAAATCTCCCTATATTTATAATTTGCATTTACACTTTAAACATCTGAGTCAATAGAAAGAAAGGGGCCTTTCCACAGACCAGGATAATAAAAAGAAAACAGAAATCCTAAAACACAAAACAATCTGAGTTTGAAGTATGCCGTGGAGGCACCTGCCAATCTCTGCTGGCCTTGAAATTTGTTTTAACTTTATAAATTCATGAAAGTGAAAGAAAGATAACCTGGGGCCTGAAAAAGTTGATAAGAAAACCCTATATAAAGTCAGGGGAGGAGGAAGGAATTCTAGATAAGTAAGATCCACAGTGAATTAACTAGTAAAACAAATAAAACTGGATCTCAGATAAACTGAGGGTATGTTTCATTCTCAACATGGGAGAATGTTGGGAGAAGGAAAATGAAAAATGCATCCCAGAATCTACCACTTAACCTCAAATCCACTATCACATGGAGAGTTGAGATCAGAAATCCAGTTTATTAGCCTTGAAAACCCTTAGCAAACTTTCAGTTTAAAATCGTTCTAGAATGGTACATTTCTGTTATTTTATTTTTTAAACTAGTTTTATAGACAGTAGAATTAGGTCATTGAGTATTCTAGAGAGTTAGAAATAGTGTAAAGACTTAATGTGAGACTTCATTTATTGAATCCCCTTAAATAGAAGCTTAAAGAGGTAAGTGTGCTGATACAAACACACCCAGATATTTAGCCCCAAGTAATGGTAGTGCTAGGTTTATGTTTTTGTAAACTCCATCTAAATCCTGAGATAATTAACAAGACTTTTTTTTCTCATAAAATTGTCTAAAATTTGCCTTCTTTTTCCATTTGCCTTTTCAAGAGATTTCATGTTTTATACTGTCCTATTAGTGAGGATTCTCCAGAAAAAAAAAACCAACAGGATATGTGTGGTGTGTATCTGATTCAAGTGTTGATTATGATGGAAGTGGAAAACTTGTACACAATTAATGGGAGTATGTAATTATATGCTACTTGGGAAATCATGTTAGAAAACAATTTAGAATTGTCTCGTAAAGCTGAAGATAAATATCCCTAATGGCTCAGAAATTGCACTCTCAGGTACACATCCTGGAGAAACTCTTACCTAAGTGCACTGCGACAAGTGTTTTCCTCCTTTTCCCCAAGAAACAAAGAGAAGTGACATACCTAGATCAAGATCAGATATCTAATAAGTCCTTGAGGTAAGATTCAGCCCAGGCAGTTTGATTCCTGAAACCAGATTGTTAACCATTTATGCTATACCATGTTCTCTTATTTTAAAAGAATTTAAAAAATTGTTTTGAAATTTTTCAATTATAATTACACACAACATTACATTAGTTTTAGGTATATGGCATAGTGACTAGACAATTACATAAATTCCAAAGTGGTCACCCCAATAAGCCTATTACCCACCAGACACCATGAATAGTTATTACAGTATTATTGACAATATTGCCTGTGCTGTAGAAGTATGAGTTTAATAGAAGCCTTATTTTCTCTCTATATAGGGTTTTTTAATATATTTGTAATTTAAACAATCAGATGACATTCTGGATAAAATCAATTGTTCGAAATGTGACCTAGAAAATGAACAGTCTGCTTTAAAGTTTCTTATTTACTTGAGAATTACATATTCATTTTCTTAGTTAATGAGAACAAGTTGCTATCATATTTATTAGATCATTCTTACTTTTTTTCAAGTCTTCTGTTTTCTTACATTTTTTGTCTATCTCTTAAATGAATATTTAAGAATTATATAGTGAGTTTTTTCTCACTATAAATTTTAGTTTTTTAATTGTACTAATATGTGCTATATATATTATAAAGCTACTTAATTTTGGGCATTTAAGACTTTAAATCTAACTGTTGAATATATATTTTATCATTATGTAGTAAACCACCTTTATACTGCCAATGTCTTTGGCCTTAAAATATGCTGCCCATGATAAGTAATTAGTTTTCTTTTAGATTTTTTTCTAGTATATCTATTTCCAACCTTTTATTTTTAAGTTGGTCACTATTTATTTATTTACTGATTTGTGTGCTATGATTCTTATTTCTAAAAGAGCCTTTAGGCTCTGTGAGGGTCAGTTTTATGTATCAACTTGGCTAGGCCCTGTTACCAAGTTTTTGGTCAAATAGAGTCTAAATGATACTGTGAAGGAATTGTTGATGTAATTAACATTTAAATTACTATTAGCCTCCACAATGTGGGTGGGTCTTGTTGAATCAGTAACAGGCTTTAAGAGAAAAAAAAACAACAACAACTGAGATTCTCCAAGGAAGAAGGAATTCTGATTCTGCCTTCAGGGCACCTTTGGACTCAGACTGCAGCATTCTGATCCCCGTCCCCATCCTGCAGGCCTGCCCACAAATTTCAAACTAGCCACGCTCCACCAAGGCATGACCCAATTCTTTAAAATAAATCATATATATATGAGCATATATATACACATACACACATGCACACATACACACACATGCACAAATTCCTTTCATTACTAAAAATTGAGTAGGTGGTGTTGTAAGAAAGAGAGCTTCTGGTCACTAAAAGTATTCAGAAAGAAGTTGGGTAGTATCTTTTAAACCATACATACAAAATGACAGAGATTGGACAGTCAGCAGAAGGTTGGACTAATATATCTTTTATTCTTATACTATTATTTAATTTTTGTGCCATACCACTTGGAAATTTCATAGCCTTATGAAAATTAATTCATGGAAATATGCTGAGGAACTTTCTAATGGAAACAAAAATTTCATTAGAAATGTAATGAACAATGTAAAGTGAAAGATTGGGAAAAATAAGGGTAGTGTTTTATAATTTCTGTTGGCTGTCATAAACGTGCTTCCTAACACAGGCAAGTGAGGGTAGGAGAAGAGAAGCAAAATCCAGCAGGCTAATGGTAATGAGGAAAAGGAAGAGGGTAGACATTCCTGGAGCCTAAACTACTCTGGGAACTCACAACTCCCTTAATTTCTCTTTGCTGTTGACCTGTATGTTGGATTCCCAGCATATTCTAAGACATCTATGCCGCTCATTTCCATATGTGGTTTTAGTCACCTTGATTCTTGCTTGCAAGCATTTTTAAATTTCCCTCAATACAAGTGTAGACACTTTAAACAAAGCATTAATAACCAAGACCTGCTTAGGCTGCATCATATCAGTTGTCTTTCTAGCTTATATACAAACAAAACATAGTTTTATATTTTTTCTAAGAGGTTTGGACAAATATAGGACCTGGAATTTCAATCTGATAGTGAAAATTGAAGCTCTGAGAAAGTGTATTAATTCACCTAAGATAATGCACCTCATACTAATTTACTTCAGGACCCTGATGAATGAATTTGCAGGATACATCATTTATGAGAATTAACACAGTGCAAGTGGGGTTAACTGTACAGCACTTCAGTTATTTGCATTATGACATGGGAAAGTAGGAGCAGAATTAGGTACTGGGATGGTAGGGTTGGGGCAAAAAAGAATAAAACCAAAACTCTCCCATGGAATTTAGGCATAGCGGGGTGCACATGCAAGGGAAGGCAGAGCACAACACAGCTACCGCAACAAACCCTCACGGCTAGTATTGTCAATGAAATCTTATGAAGAAAAAAAACCCCAGAAAGGTTATTCACTTGAAAGAGACAGAAACCACTCTCTTAATTTCCTTTATTATCTCTTCTCATGTAATGCAGCCTTTCTAACATAGGACATAGAGAAACAGAAATAACACAGAAGGAAAACTGTTAAGTCTTCATTAAGCATCCCTAAAGGTCATATAATGACAGGGAGAGTTTTGACATTTTTGCAAATGAATATATGGAAGACACTCAAAGAAAAAGCCACTTAGCCTTGGTTAAAAGGGACAGTGATGAAACGTCAACCACATGTGTTTTCTAAATGTCATCTACTTGAAGTATTTCTTCCTGTTTCCTTCCATCCCTCCTTCCTTCCATTCTGCCCTCCCTTTCTTCTTTCATCCTTTTCATTCTATACATCCTCTTTTGTTTGTTTTCACAATTTCTTTTCTGATGATTTACTGTACTATAAAATATATTTAAAATAAAAATATATAAAAATACTAAAATATAAATCCTGGACTCTAATTCCAACTCTGGGTGGGTCCCTTTTCCAGAAGAAAAAGTTGTGTTCCCATGCTACCCCCACACAATAGTTATTAGGACATTAGTTTGGTTGAAGGACAATGTGCTAAATGGTAAAATAATATTAGAACATATCATTTAACTAAATACTCAGCATGGTACTCCTAGTATTGAATGTTTTAATTGGCTATTTTCTCCCTCTTCCAGAGCCCAGAATAAAAATGGTAATCTTATTTTCCAGACACTGTTCACGCTGTTTGGCATTTTCTTAATAAAGCCACAATGCTCCTGGCCTTTCATCATAGCTTTTCAGTAGTTTCCCCAAACCATTTTACCCTAATTACTTTAGCCTGGAAACAGCACCTCCCACCCACTGCAAGGTTTACTAAGCAATCGGCCATTTGCTTAGCGGAATGATGACTATGTTGTATTTCTCAGACTTTCATGTGGTCAGGCTTATTTTAAATCAATTCAGCTTTAAGTTCGGTCTTTGAAGAATGGTTGTAGGGCTGCTATTTCCATTTCTCAGAGAGCAATTGGTAGCAATGGAAATGCCTCCAGTGAAGAGTTAATTATCATGGCTGCTAACCTATGGATCAGCATTGGATAAGGCTTGATGGGGAAACACAGTGCCGGTTGAGACATCATCTCCCCTAAGGGAGACCACTGGAATATGATTTCACGATTGTGGTTTTTCCTTATTTCCAGATTAGCATTAGTTGAAATGAAAAAAATGCCTTGAGGAAATTGAAGTATCTGGTCACCAACAGCACTGTCTACAAGTACTGTCACCGTTTTGTTTTTCTTTTCATATTATAGCCATCTTTCCCTCAACAGATGGGGACAAAGGTGATTCATTGTCTTGAGATTCCTTTCTGAAGCCCAAATGGCAGTAGTCAGTCTAAGTAAATCACGATGAAATAGGCTTTTATTTTTTGAGGAGAGATTTATTATTAATACTGTCTTCAATAAATAGAGAGAGGGGAGAATATATGGAAATTTGAGTTTGACAGGTACAAGGTGATGATTTAGAGAACTCTACATTGCATAATCAGAAGAGAAGAAAGAAAAAGCTCCATCCACAAGAAGGATAAGATACAAGGAATGAGCTTACTTCAACACTGACAACAAAACGCCAGCAATTCACACCTGCAGGGAACTACCACAACAAAAGTAGCATCAGTGAAGTCGACATTCCCCTGCAGAGCATCAGCTGAGGGTGAAGAGGTGAGACTTGTTGGGCTCTGACCCCTTTGCTCTGTCAACCATGGTACATTGTCGCAGGCTAAGAACCACTTAGGTGTAGAGACAAAAATATGTTTAAATATTGCTATGTTACTTAAGCAGAGGTATATAATCTTTGATAAATTGTCCTACAATTGACCTAATGTATATTTATTGGTAATACTGTGTGCCTGGGGATGGAATAATAAAATGTGGGCAAAATGTATCTTTAAGAAATTCACATTTTAAGAAAAGACAGATGGTGAAGAATTATTATTGTGGTAAATTTTCTGAGAAAATATTCCTCCAAGCTCTAGAGGTGCCTAATGCCCCATCTAATTTATGGGCTTCTACAACATGGGAACAGAAGGGTGGGATTACAGGAGCTGTCTACTCTCACAAATGTTGTGGTTTTTAATTTTACTGAAAATATTTGTTAATAAATTTGACAAATTAGAAAGTGAAAAGATTAAACTGTCACTGTTGCACTTAAAAAATTACTCTAAGACCGAAACCCACCACAGAACCCATTGAAAAGCCATACAAACAAATGAAATTGCAACGCGGTAACAGGCTCTAAAAGCAATATACAGAAATTAATAACATTCACATGTATAAAACAGAAACCATTCAATGGCAAAGAATAAAAGAAAAATGTCCCATCTGCAATCGCAAAAGAATGATAAAGTAACTAGCAATGTGCTTACGAGAAAAGCACAGGACCCACGTGGAAAAGGTGTTTGTTGTACCTCCCCACCCCAAAATAGAAGCTGACACAAATGTAAATACAGAGTATGTTCCATCTGATAGAAAGGATTAAAAAGTAAAGACAGTGACTTTCTCTGAGTTAATTTATACTTTTCACATGATCCAAATAAGAGACTGACATATTTCTTGCCTTTGTCTCCAAATAATCAAGGTATTTCTAAAGATCAAATAAGAAAATAATAGAAATAACCAGAGAAAGGAAGATCAGGGAAATGGGCGTATTTCTATAACTAATTAAAATAATTACACAGTTTAAGCAAATAAAACCTATAGCCATATCTCATGAACAGACATGAAGACCAAAGGAACAGAAGAGAAATGCCAAAATTAGGCCCAACTATATCTAGAAACCTAAGCTGTGAAAAGCAGCATATGTTACAAGTTTAAAAAATATGATAATTTAATAAATGGCCTTAGGTCAACTGGAT
Organism: Tonatia bakeri; assembly: GCA_004024845.1. Taxonomy (NCBI): domain Eukaryota; kingdom Metazoa; phylum Chordata; class Mammalia; order Chiroptera; family Phyllostomidae; genus Tonatia; species Tonatia bakeri. The sequence continues at coordinate 12,378 of PVIA01015166.1, forward strand.
AGTCATCTAGAAAGAGCCATTCATACCTTTCATCCCTCACCAGAATAAATTTCTAATGAATTAAAGGTGAAAATGTAAAAAATAAAACCACAGAACAAGACCATTAAAGAATAAATTCCTAACCTTGAAGTAAAAATATTTCTAATTTTGACTAAAACTTCAGGAGTTGTTAAAATGGATACATTCAAGTAACTTTTAAAAGAACATCAGCATGCCTCAAAGTAAACAGGACAAAAAAAGGGGGCAAGAAAAAATATAAATTGGCATAATATATATTTTTAATTCATGCTATCTATAAAGGGGTAATTTCCCAGAGATTGAGGAGATAATCTAGAAGACCTTAAGAAAAACATCAACATTATAACAAAAGACTAGCAAACACAATGGGATAGCAAGTTCAGGAAAAAAAAAACAGAAAATACATATAAGTCTTAAAAATAATCCAGGTAATGGCAATTTTACCCCTCCAGTTGCTTAGGCTATAAAACATAGATGATAATTTATTTCTTATTTCCCTTAAGCTACACATCCAAACCTTGAGGAACTCCTGTTTGCTATATCTTCAAAACATACCCAGAATGGGACAACCTTGTTCTAGGATTGCTGCATTTGGTTACCACTGTAGTTCTGAGAGATTTAAACTTAATAACAAGCAGAGAAATTATTTAAAAACAGAGGTCAGATCACAGTCCTTTTTTGCTCAGATTCCTCACTGGCTTTCCATTTCATCCGGAATAAAATCCAAAGTCCTGTATGTAAATTGTGTACAGTGTCCAATCATTCCGGCTTCTCATTACCTCTCTGCAACTTGAGCCACTCTTTCTCCCTCCAAATCTGCTTCCACTGTACTCTTGGTATTCCTCCTGCACGCCGGACACTCTCTCATCCTGAGGGATTTGCACTGGTTGTTCCTTCTACCTGGAACTCACTTCTCCCAAATATCTGCTTGGCCCACTCCCTCATCTTCAACTTTTGTCCAAATGTCACTCTATCAATAAAGCATATCTTGACTATTATTCTTCCTTTAGTTTTTCTTTTTTATATTTCTTCATATAAGTTATCATCTAACATGTTATATCATTTACTATATATATATGTATATATATTTTGTATGTGTAATCACATGCATACACACAAATTTTTATGTTCAGTTTACCTTTATATTCCCTAGAAAATGATGGCATATGGTAGGTATTCAACAAATATTTGTGCAATGGCTAAATTTAATTCTACTCCTAATCTTACAGAGAAAGATAAATTCCAAGGAGATGCCATTTTCAATGAACAAATTAGCAAATAACAGAAGTTGGTAACACACTGAGGCAAAACTCAATTTCATAAATTACTGGTGGGAGTATAAAATGGTACAAACTATGTAGAGAGAAATTTGGCAAAGTTTGCTAAAATGCACTGGGATTTTTTTTTTTTTTTTTTTGGTGTAGCCAGTCCATTAGTATCTGCACATAGATGAAAGGATGTATGTTCAGGCTATTTCTGCCATGTTGTTGTTACAGTAAAAAAATAGAAAAATACTAAATATCAATTAATAAAAAACTGGTTGAACAAGTTGTGGTGTACTAATGCACTGCAATACCATACAGCTAAAAAACGAGTACATTTCTCTGTTCTGATTTGGAAAATTTGCCAAAATATCTTGTTAAATTTGAAAGAGGGTAGAAAGCAGCGTGTACAGCAATCTAGCATTCATGTAATAAGAAAAAACTAGGACAATATTTATTCATGTATATTTACACACACACATACACTGGAAGGATACAGAAGAAACGAACTGTTTTACTGTTAATCCAGTGCAAGCACTGGACAAAGAAAATGTGGGAGGACAAAGATAGAGGGAGATATTTCTCTTCATACTTTGTAATATGTATATTTTTTAGATTTTTGAATCATATTAAGGATTACCTATTTAAAACATTGAATATAGAGACTGAACTTAAAATTATTTCAAAATAGTATTTTCAATAAGGCTCAAAATAGGTATAGATAAAAAGACTAACTTCTCAATCACATCCTAAGGAGTAATAAGGGCACAAGTTTTCTTCTGAAGTAGAAATGTGTTAAATTTTTTAAAATGGATTGCAGAAAATCAATATGTAAATGGATGAGGTCAGCCATGTGGAGAAACAGCCACCTAAGTAATTACTTCTTGGAAATAGGTGGTCCAAATGAAGAGATGAGTTCATAGCTGTATCAAAGTATGGCTACATTAGCATGTTTCAATGGTGATTAAGACAATGCTATTAATAAATTAAAAGGGAAAGAATAGCCACTGAAGTGAGATGGTTGATTAGAAACATAGAAAGGCCAGAGTCAGAAACAGAAGCTGGCAGCTCACTCCACAGTGCCCTGGGGTGGGGGTCCTCTGGACGATGGGCCTCAGCCTGTGGTCTGCTCAGTGAGTGTACTCACTGTGGAGATGGACACGACAGGCTATACAGACTGATATCAAAATCCACTGAAAGTATGTCACTCCATCACTGTGTTTTAATTAAAAAAGAACTTTCTAATTATTATCAGATGTGGCTTTCCAAGAATGACTAAAAAGTTTAGGCTTATTGGAACATTCCATTCTACTTTATTGTATTTTTCAAAGGAAATCACAAATACACATTTTGTTCTTTTGAGATTTTGGTTAATGTAAGTCCATCTCCCTGACTTTTATCATGTTCGGAATCCTAACAAATGCTCCAAGCCTATGAAACTGAAGTCTAGGTTTAGAATTGATATCAGATTGACAAGGTATTTCCAGAAGGCATTACTGATGTCACTTTATGTTATTAGAGTCCTTCTACTACAATGATAAAAACAGGCTATTTGCTAGAAGAAAACAGGATGGAAAGAATGAGGTGACTGAGTTAATACCCAGTGTGTCCCAGTTTTTGAAATGTTATTAGGATGAAAATGTGAGAAAATTATTTGTTCCCTAGAAAAACTGGCTATTAATGTATAATTTTAAAAAAGATAAAATACTATCTCCTATGCTATTAATGCAGAACAGCCATAAAATGCACTGTTAATAAACTACAAAGTAGGGCACCCTTCATTAAAAAAAATGAGTAAGTTGATTTCTTTGCTCAATTACTAAGCATATAAAAATTGATAACAGCCTCCACGTCTTTTTCTTCTAACGACCACTCGAGCAAAGAGAATATTTCATTAGAAAAACCCAACACTTCCCACACAATGTGCATTTTTCAAAGTATGAGAATGGTGACTAACAGCTTCCTTTTAAGTATGGAATTGTGAAAGTAGGAAACGTACACGAACCCACTTCTAGAAGCTCCTGGTCCCCAATTATCCAAATGATTTTCTTTAGGGATATTTATTCCATTTCCACTAAACAATTTCTACTTATACTTTTGCCCATAAGAAAAGTTTTTCTTTTTTTCCTTATGTGATCAATTTTTAAGTAAATAAAGTATTTATTAATTACTAAAGCAGAAAGTAAGACCCCAAAAGGCTTCTGTCGTAAGTTCTGCTCTGTTCCTTAAAGCTACTTGTGTTTCTGAGCCATTTGATCTTTCCTTCATCCCTTACTATGACTTAGTGGCATTACAGCTATTGTGTTTTCTTTTTTCATCATTCTAATGCTACTTACTTCCTTATCATTGTACACAAAAGATGCTACCTTACATAACAACGTGGAGAATTAAGTGATGTAACAGTTGTAAATGTGTAAGTAGATGCTCCTTGAAAAATAATCTGACTATTCACTCTTAAATATAAAATCTGGAAGAATATTTCAAACATGAATACTTACAATTTAGAAACTGGTTTAAATGGATGGCGGTTATTAGCAGTGATAGGAGGGTGTGGAGAGAGTTGGGTGAGTTAAAAAAGATAAAAAAGATGATTCATGTCCTGTAAATAGCTGTGAAGAATGTGACCACAAGGCATAGTAGAAGGGTTGAGGCATTGTTTTTCAACATATTTTTGGCTTTAATAATTAGGTCTTTTGAGTAGAAAATTGCTGGGGAGGAAAGCCAGATTGTAGGGACTGAAGGACAAAGATGGTGGAGAGAAAATGGCAACAGCTGGCAGAGATCACTTAGTCTTCTAAAACTAAAAGAAAGAATAAAAGCAAAGAACACAGAGAGAAATATGTAATATCTCTTAAAATAATATTTAATTGAGATACCTTCAAACATATAGATTTCTTTGTGGATAATATGTTCACATTTTTGCCTTCCTTACAGTAATTTAAATGACCCCCCAATGAAGTTTTGTAGAGTTTTATAAGTGCTATACATTTTGGGGGAATCATCTAGGTATTTCTATTTCTTATGTTACTATTTTAAGAGATGTTTATTTTTATTATATTTTCTGACTATTATTTACAATGTTAAAAATCATAGTACTCTGTAGATTCATTCATTAATTGATTAAATTAACATTTTTGTGTATGGTTTGCAATGTGAGTCCAATTATTTTTTTTTGCATGTGGATATCCAGTTTTCCCAGAAATACTTATTGAAGAGGCTATTGCTTTTTCATTGTGTATTCTTGGTGCCTTCATTGAAAATTAGTTGTCATATATGTGTGTGTTTTTTTCCTGGGACATCTTTTTGGTGCTTGTCATCTATGTGTCTATTTTTATACCAGTACCATGCTGTTTTGAATGCTATCAGTTTATAATATAATTGGAAATCAGAAAGGGTGATGTCTCACATCAGCTTTGTACTACTTTCCTAAGATTGCTTTAGTTCTTCTGGGATTTTTGTGGTTCCACACAAATTTTAGCATTCTTTTCTCTATTTCTTTCAAAAATGCCTTTGGAATTTTCATGGGGGTTGGGTTGGCTCTGTAGATAGCTTTGGGTAGCCTGGATATTTTAACAATATTCTTCCAATCCATAAACACAGGATGTCTTTTCATTTATTTATGTCTTTTTCATTTTCTTTCATCAATATTTTATAGTTTTAAGTAAATCTTTTACCAGTAATTTTGGATAAATTTATTTGTAAGTATTTTATTTTTTGATGTTATTGTCTTAATTTCTTTTTGGGTAGTTCACTATTTGTATATAGAAATGCAATCAATTTTTGTATGTTGATGTATCTTACAACTTTATTTAATTTGTTAGTTCTAACAGGTTTTCGGGGGGGTGGGCAGAGTATTTAGTGTTTTCTATACATAAGACTGTGTTATCTGCAAACTCAGACAATTTAAATTTTTACCTTTCTGATTTAGATGCCTTTTACTTTTTTTTCTGGCCTGATAGCTCTGTCTAGGGCTTCCAGTACTATGTTGAATAGAAGTGGTGAGAGCTGGAACCCTTGTCTTGTTCTTGATCTTAGAGAAAAAACTTTCAGCTGTTCATCATTGAATATAATGTTAGCTGTGGTATATCACCCATGGCCTTCACTATATTGAAATACATTCCTCCTGTGCCTAATACGTTGAGAATTTTTATCATGAAAGTGTGTTGAATTTTGTCAAAAGATTTTTCTGCAATTATTAAGTTGATCGTATGACTTTTATCCTTCATTCTATTAATGTACTATATCACTGTTATTGATTTGTGTTTATAAAACCCACTTTGTCTCAGGGATAAATCTCACTTGTTCTTGTTGTATAATCCTTCTAATGTGCTGTTGAATTGTTTGCTAATATTTTGCTGAGAATTTTTGCATCTATGGTCATCAGGGATACTGGCTGTAATTTTCTTTTCTTGTTGTGTCCTTGTCTGGCTTTGGTATCAGGTAACACTGGCTACATTGAATAAGTTTAGAAGTATTTACTTTTTTGAAAGAATTTGAGAAGTATTGCTATTAATTATTCTTTAAAAGTTTGGTGGAATTCACCAGTGAAAACATCTGGCCCTGAGGTTTTCTTTTTGGGATACTGCTGATTCTATCTCTGTATGTGTTATTAGTGATTTCAGGTTTTCTATAGGAGGTTCTATGTTTCTAGGAATTAACCCATTTCTCCTAGATTTTCCAGTTTGTTTGCATGTAATTGTTCATTGTAATCTATCATTATCTATGATATTTGTGCAGTATCAGTTGTAATGTCTCCTCTCATTTTTTATTTTGTCTTCTTTTTTTCTCTTATTTAGTCTTGCTAAAGGCTTGCCAATTTTGTTTATTGTTTCAAAAACTAACTCTTAGTTTAATATTTTATGTTGGTTTTTCTTCTCTACTTCAGTTATTGCTGCTATATCCTTTATAAGATGTTTAGGTATCTATTTCAATTTTTTGAAATGTTTATCTTATAATCGTATCTACTTGTCTTATATTTACCTTTCGACTGTATTTACATTTTACTTTAATGTTGAACTAACATTGAAATTGAATTAAAATACCCACCAATTTGACTTTTCAATGTGTTGTCTATGAAGACCAAAGAAAGGCATGTGATGGTTAATCTAGTATCTCTCTAGCATTTAAGATACCTTTGCCTCTAACTCGTAACTATCAATAGTTCAAATTATATTGAGTAAACAACTCTCATTAAAAACAATTGTAATGGAAGAAATACAATAGAAATTAAATTTTAAAAAGCCATGAAAAACAATGAGAAATGAACATTGCCTACTCCATTTTCACAGCTATTTTATGTTATCTCAAAGGATAGCTCATATTCTTTGCTATTTCTGCTCCCCTTTCCAATGGTTGATAAAATGATCAACCTGATCATGAGTAGTTCATTGAATCCTACTCAAAACTAAAATGAAGTTATTTCTTTATCATTTCCACTAACATTTTAACCCAGAATTTGCTACTCATACATTGAATTGGATCTCTACAAATAGAAAACTTGTTTTATTAAATCTTCTATTTCAACATCTTTTAACATGAGAGCATGAATTTCTTTCCCTATATGAGATGCATCAGGTGAGGGCTACTGGCTAAATATTGCAGAGGTTCAAAACATGGTGAGTACTATGGACTGTGAAAGTTTAGTAAGCACATAATTTTGAAATGGCTTTAAAATGTAGCTAGGCATTTGATTTAGTACCTCAGTGAGGAGACGAAAATGTAATCTGTCATAATGGCCTCACGCATATACCCCAAAACTGTAGTAGACAGGGGCAGAAGTATGCAGTACAACAAAAGTTACATCAAATAAAGTTGGAGACCCTTGATTTTACCTGAAATCAACATGGAACCATTTAAAGCATAGTTTAGTCTTTAGGGAAGAAGAAACAAAAAAGCAAATGTTAGGAAAGAATTTGTTAATTTTTTAAGCAACCCTAATAAGAAAACTTCGTTGTCCTATCAGAGAAAAAGCTACATTGAATGAATAAAAATCTTACTTAAAATCAAATCTTAAAATAAAGGAAAATATACTTATGTAATGCTATTTGAAACATATAAGTAGTATCATCATAATTTTATTTCCATAGCAATCTCTAGGAAATTACCAATAGGGAAAGTGATGCGTTTGTGTCAAAACAAAACCAGTTGCAAAATTTCTTTCCATAGGAAAGAGAAGTTGGTTGGTATTTGTCTCCTTATATAATTCTCCTTTGAGAACCACAGCTGAAGTGATACTTTTGGAGTCTGATCACATTTCATCATGCTATTTAAAGGGGAATGTAGTTCAATGAAGGAATGAGATATATGGTGTTTTGCCATATATAATGCACACTTTTTGCCCAAATTTCTGAGGGAAAAATAAAGATGCACATTATACATGGGTAGTACTAATTCTGCGTCTATGTAAATGGTTTAAATTCTTTTATTTATGCTTATGCATTAAAAGTGTAACTCTAGAAAGCAATAATGACATACATATGCAAAATTATACCATGGAATATGATAATCACTTTTATAAATAAATTAAAAATTGAATAAATAATTTAAATGAAGGATTTTTTTCCTGAAACTTCAGGCCAAAAATGTGGGTGTGCATTGTACATGGAAGAATACTGTTGTTATTTCAGTTTTGAACATCTCTTTGAAATATTAACATAAGCAAATGAGAAGTAAACCTCTTTATAATGCTTTTCTTCTTAGATACTTCTTCTTTTGAGATATGCATATATTGAAGAGATAATTTTAAGCAATTAGTAGTTAAGAATGTACACAAGGAAATTTTCCCAAATTGTAAACGTTGCCTTTCAGAATTTGGTATCTCTTAGTACTGTGTATTTTTTGACTAGGACACCTTACATCGGTACTCTGCTTAAGATTTCTTTTGAAGAAACAGTACTTACGCCTTTAAAAAATTACTTTTTCTGCTTTATCCTAAAGTTGTTTTATTTTTAACTAATGAACTAGACCCATTGACCTAGTGTGCCTTATTTAAATAACTCCTTTAATTTCATATATTCTATGGAGACTCAGAAAAAACTTGAACAGAAATATTTCTTTTATTATTTTCTTTTCTACAATATTACAAAAATTATCTTCTCCAGAACTATCAGCCCTACTTGCAGACATTAATATTCCTTTCAGAGAGAACAGAGAGAAAGGATGAAAACATGTGTTTGGGCTGAAGAGGAATTCACCAGGACTGGCTGGAACTTCAGTTTCATAACACTGCTTTTGCTGTTTCCATTAAGGAAATACCCTGCACATCCACAGCCCTTTTCCTAGTAATAGCAATGGCAATATGTCCAAGAAGTAAAGATGATTTTCAAGTGACATTAGGTAGAGGATGTGTGGGTGGCACAAAGAAAAAGCGTAAACAGAAATTTACCAGATTGAGAAAAAATAGGTATTTGAAGACCAAAATGTGACCTCAAGAAGAGAGTCCATGAGAAGATGACGCTGTTTACGAGCATTTAGCAAAAGAGGAAGTTGGCAGCTTGGTTAAAAGATGGCTCTAATAAAGGAGAACCCTGCCATGTGGGGGTGAGGAGACCGTATCTGAGACTTCTTATTAAAGTGCTGGAGTTCCAATAAAATTTGGTTTATATGTTTGGCAAGATACCCAGGACTCTTAAAATTTAAAGAGAACATTGAATGTCATCCAAAACTTCAATTCAAATTTTTTTTAAAAATAAAATTTACTTGATCTATAAAGAAAAATGAGATATTCAGAAGTTAATTTTTTATATTTGGCATCTGTTCTTCTCTCAAGTAATAACTTTGAAGAAAACATCATTCTGTGATAAGCACAATGTGCCAGAGCAAGGCAAAGATAGTCCTTTGAAATTGAGTTTAGGGATTCAGAGAGGATTTGCAGCTTTATAAGACTAAAAACCATGCAAAATAGACTTGCACTTTCCTTTCCAGAATAGACCCAGCTTTATCTGCCCATTTGGTAAGTTTCAGGCTTCTCTTATCAGCTGATCCCTGCACATCTTTACTGGTTTGTATGGACTATGTACATACATAAATGCATCGTGTTATAAAATAATGGCCTGGATCCTTTCAAAAAAACAACTGAAACATATACGCATTGCTGAAGTTATGGTTGTGGGCCACATAGAGATCTCCTGGGACAGTCAGAATGAGGTTTTATTGTTCTCCAAAATTATCCTAGGCAGCCTTCACACGACAATCTCTCCTAGAAAATCTTTCTCGTCTTCCCCCATCTTCTCCATCCTACCTATTAGAATTTCCTGAGATTTCTGTATTCTGTGGAAATATATTCACACAAAACCACACATTTTCCTTGAGTTCCCACAGCGGAAACGGTGGTGCTCTGCATATGTTTGGCATGTCGCCAAGGTTTTTGACTGACAGGCCGGCACCGCAAGCTCGCTGTGTTTCCCAGGCGGTGAGTGCTGCGCGCAGCGGAAGCAGGGCTGTGAGACTGATGCCATAAAAACGGCGTTCTCGGAACGCCTCTTGCGCGGTAGGATGATGGGTATTGCACTTGAACTGGCTAAGGCCTGCCTCTGAAAGTGGCTTTTCTGCAATATTTCTATTTGTTTTTTGTTATTGCTGGGAGCGGAGAAGGAACAAAAAAGGAGAACTAGGTTTTATAATAATACTCTGGGAACTTAACATTTCTCTATGGGTACAGCCTTTAAGCATATAATTCTCCCCTAAAGGATAATTCAAAATGTGATACTTTTACTTTGTCTTTTTGCATCAAAAAAGCCGTCTGAGCTAAGGAACAGAAAATCACATCAAATGATGCATAAAGCGCATCTAATTCATCAAATTATTTCATGACCCACCTTGGGGTGGGGAAATCATAATTAAAGGCTTACTACTGGAAAAAGTAGATTTGTAGCAACAGAAAATAGGTTTTAATGAGAGCTTTTTTGGTGGTGGTCTTTCACAGCATATAATATTTTCAATCATCTAAGAAACAAGTATGTCAGGAAAGTCCTTGGATTTTCTTGGAAATCATTTTGCTAATATCTACAGACCCAGGAAGAGCTGACTTGAAAGCACAAATGGTCTTTTAAATAAATCAGTATTTTGGGAGTAGTATTAATTTCCTAAATGTAATTTATGGTCTTTCTTTTTAAGGCTAAGGCATTATTTCTTTAAGCTCTTACAGGTCAAAGCTATTTGTAAACTATATTATGTAGCATGTAAGTCACATTTATATTCCTCATTGGCATAAAACTTGTTAAAAAAAAATGAAGGAATTTGCCTGAGTCATTTCAGATAGGTTCATGTCATCAACGCTCCTTAATGGCCTCACAGAATGTTGGTTACACCTTTCTCTATACTGTCTCATATGGAGAAATATCGCATTGTCTATACCTGTGTTAACTCTACAGGTATTCTTTCCCTAAATTAGTCATGATCTGGCAGCCAAGTGAGGGAGATTGCCTTTTCTAAAGTATCACTCAGACAACACAGGAAAGGTAGAGTAATAAAATGAGTTGTCAAGATGAAGAAGAGGGTCCTGCCTGATCACGTAATCCCATTTATTGTGAGCTCTACATTAATAGCACCTGTCTTGTCAGTAATTTATCACCAGCGCCTTCCCATCAGCTAGAGTTGATTCACACTGGCTAAATCCACAAGTAAACGAATAAAATCTATTGAGACCTGGGAACAGTTTAAAGAACATAGACACCATGATTCTTAAATTCAGCCATCCGTTGGTACAAAGACAAGAACACGGCAGGGGAAAGACTAGCATTTCTTCTTTTGGCATCAGAAATAAACAGTTTTATATTTAATAAATCTCTGAGTATATATAGTCTTACTACCATAAGTATATATTTTTTACATTTTCAATAGTTCATTCCACTTGTCTAAGTAAAACCCTTAGAATGATCCATGATTCCTCTTTTTCTGTCCACCTGCTCCCAATACATAAACAGATTCTATTGGCTCCAATTTCAACATATATCCAGAATTTTAACACAAGATAGTCTGCTAGCACCCTAATCTGAGCAATCACTTTTCTTTCTTTGCAATATTATTTTAAAAGCCTTCTGGTTTGTTCCTCTGCTATGACCCTTGCTGTACTCCAGTCTATTCTCCACTAGCAAGTAGACTGATTCACTGGAAAGGTGAGCCAAACCACATCACTCCAGTGGCTTCCAGTTTGACTCAGTGTAAATACCCAAATCCTCCCACAC
>PVIA01015167.1:0-23833 GCA_004024845.1 Tonatia bakeri
CTTCCTGGAATTCTATTGCCTTTGGCAGATTGGGGAAGTTCTCCTTCATTATTTGATCAAATAAGTTTTCAATTTGTTGCTCTTCCTCTTCTTCTTCTGGCATCCCTATGATTTGGTTGTGGAACGTTTAAAGTTGCCCCAGAGGTTCCTAAGCCTCTTCTCAGTTTTTTGAATTCTTGTTTCTTCATTCTTTTCTGGTTGGACGTTTCTTTCTTCCTTCTGGTCCACTCTATTGTTTTGAGTCTTGGATTCCTTCCCTTCACTGTTGGTTCCCTGTATATTTTCCTGTATTTCACTTCCTGTATTTCACTTAGTGTAGCCTTCATTTGTTCATTTAACTTGTGACTGAATTCAACCAATTCTGTGAGCATCCTGATTACCAGTGTTTTGAACTGTGCATGTGATAGATTGGCAATCTCTTCATTGCTTAGTTGTATTATTTCTGGAGCTTTGATCTGTTCTTCTATTTGGGCCTTTTTTTTTTTTTGGTCTTGATGTGCCTGTTACATATGAGGGGTGAAGCCTTAGGTGCTCACAGGGGTGATGCTGTTTGTGGGGGAGGGGGTCCAAGAGGGAACAATGGCGCTTATCCTGCTCTCTGCTGGTTTTCTGTCACTTCCTCTGCTTCCCACAATCAAACTGGGACCTTCTGGTGCTGATTCCCATGTGGGTGGGTTTGTGTACATTCTAGGACCCTGTGGGTCTCTCCAGCGAACTCTCCTCTGAGACTGGGAGTTTCTCCCCCTGCGACCTCAACCCCTTAGGTGTGTTCAGTCAGTGGTTTGAGGCTTTATTTCCCTGTGCAGGAGCCCTGGGTTGTGCAGTCTGTTTCGCTCCTCAGTTGTTTCTCCCTATTTATCTGCATGTGAATGTGGGACTGCCCAGCCCACAATCCGCCGCCTGGCACAGTCCGCCCACTGCAGCCTTGCAAGCCCCACTCCACTATCCACCGCCTGACTGGTTCCGCTAGCTGCTGCCTTGCCAGGAATCCTCTCTGCCTTGCTGCCTGTCTCTACCCCTCTTACCGGTCTGGATGAATGTGTCTTCTTTAACTCCTTGGTTGTAAGACTTTCATACAGTTCGGCTTTCTGTCAGTTCTGGTTGTTTTATGGTTTTAAGTTGTTTTGCTTCTTTTGGTTGTGCGTGGAGGCACAGTGTGTCTACCTACGTCTCCACCTTTGCCAGTAGTCCTAATCCCCCAAAATGTTCTATGATCAAATATATTAGGAAGTGTTGCAGATTATGTCCCTGTCTTGAATATTCACAATGCTCATAGAGACAATCAATAAAAGCTCTTAAGTCCTGAGATAAAAAAAATTTTTTTAATCTAGCATTTTCCTCAATTATTTGATTGTGGAACCTTGTGGACAGTATCAGTATGATCTCTCAGGTTACTAATGATATTTGGTATTGGGGAAATGCTAAACTTGACTGACATGTGTGTGCCTTTCATTTCCCATAGTTCTAACTAATACAATTAAGTAATGTAATCAGATCATGCCCAGGGGATATTTGGAGAACTCCAGTTGTTTATAGTTAGAAGGGAGACTCTGAGGGAAAATATAGCAATCTTCAAATATTTTAAGATTCCAATGGAGGAAGAAAGTATGAGCCAGTAAGAGCAAGAACTAGGGAGAAAGGCAGATTTTGATTTATGTGTAAGGGTAACTTTCTAATAGTTAGAACTTTGGAAGGTAATTAAATACTTCATTCTTGAAGGTTGTCAAGCATCTGTAAGGATGGCATAGAGTTTAGCACAGTACGTAAGGGATGGATTGGAAGAGTAGTTTTCTGAAAGTTTGAAAACTGTTAGACTATTTCTGAGCTATCTATCAACTTGGAATGTATGTTCCTTGATTCCTTTGTTTTCTTTTATTGATTCTGGAGAGGGCGGAAGGAGGTAGAAAGCGAGGGAGGAAAACATTGATGTGAAAGAAACATTGATTGGGTACCTCTTGCATGTGCCCAGACTGGGTACTGAAGCCACAACCTGGGTAAGTGCCTTTACCGGGTTTCTAACCTGTGACTGTTCACTTTGCAGGACGATGCCCAGGCAACTGAATCACACCAGACAGGGCTGTTCCTTGATTCCTTTTTAATTCTGTGAATTTATGTTGGTCTGCAGTCTTAGTAAAGAAACCAAATATGTGTTATGGGAAATGAACTATAAAGTTAACTGTTTTTACTTAATGGGTTTTTTTTTTAACAGACTTTATTTCTTAGAGCAGTTTTGGCTGCATAGGGCAACGTTAAAATGGAACACAAAGTACAGAGTTCCCATATGCCCTCTTCCTCCCACATGTACAACTTCTCCCACTGTCCACACCGTGCACCTCAGTGATAACATTTGTTATAATCAATGAACCTACACTGACACTTCAAGGATCACCCAAAAGACTATAGTCTGTCTACATTGCAGTTCTTTCCTACTTGATGGTGTTTTGAAAAAAAAGGGAATATACCTACTTATCTTTAAGTAGTTTTTAGTTGTTTCTTATTTTAGTCTTTTCTGATTCAGAGATATAAAAGATAGTTAAAATCAGCATCTTTTTAAAAAAATTTTAAATATATTTTATTAATTATGCTATTACAGTTGTCCCATTTCCCCCCTTCACTCCACATCCACCCTGCCCTCCCCCTCCCACTCACATTCCCCCCTTTTGTTTATGTGTCATAAGTTCTTCAGCTTCTACATTTTCCATACTATTCTTGCCCTCCCCATGTCTATTTTCTGCCTACCATCTATGCTACTTATTCTCTGTACCTTTACCCCCTCTCTCCCCACCCCACTCCCCTGTTGATAACTCTCCATGTGATCTCTGTTTCTGTGGTTCTGTTCCTGTTCTAGTTGTTTGCTTAGTTTCTTTTGGTTTTGTTTTAGGTGTGATTGTTAATAATTGTGAGTTTGCTGTCATTTTACAATACATGGTTTTCTTTTTTTATCTTCTTAGATAAGTCCCTTTAACATTTCATATAATAAGGGCTTGGTGATGATGAACTCCTTGAACTTGACCTTTTCTGAGAAGCACTTTATCTGCCCTTCCATTCTAAATGAAAGCTTTGCTGGATAGAGCAATCTTGGATGTAGGTCCTTGTCTTTCATGACTTGGAATACTTCTTTCCAGCCCCTTCTTGCCTGTAAAGTCTCTTTTTAGAATTCAGCTGACAGTCTGATGGGAACTCCTTTGTAGGTTACTGTCCCCTTATCTCTTGCTGCTTCTAGAATTCTCTTCATTTTTACCTTGGCTAATGTAATGTTGATGTGCCTTGGTGTGTTCCTTCTTGGGTCCAACCTCTTTGGGACTCTCTGAGCTTCCTGGACTTCCTGGAAGTCCATTTCCTTTGCCAGAATGGGGGAGTTCTCCTTCATTATGTTTTCAAATAAGTTTTTAATATGTTGCTTTTCCTCTTCCCCTTCTGGTAAACCTATAATTCAGTGTTGGAACATTTAAAGATGTCCTGCAGGTTCCTAAGCTTCTCCTCATTTTTTTGAATTCTCATTTCTCCATTCTTCCTGTTTGGTTCTTTCTTCCTTCTGGTCCACTCTATTGTTTTGAGTCCCAGTTTCCTTCCCATTACTATTGATTCCCTGTTCATTTTCCTTCATTTCTCTTATTGTAGCCTGCATTTGTTCATCTAATTTGTGACCAAAATCAACCAATTCTTTGAGCTTCCTGTTCTCCAGTGTTTTGAACTGTGCATCTGATAGGTTGGCTATTTCTTGGTCGCTTAAAAGGATGAGTTCTGGGGCTTTGATTTGTTCTGTTTGAGCCATCTCTCTCTCTCTCTCTCTCTCTCTCTTTTTTGGTCTGGTCACGCTTGTTACAGTAGGGGGCGGAGCCTTAGATGTTCAGCAGGGTGGGGCACCCTGTCACTGGGTTTTCACGTTGTATGTGGGGGCGGGGTCGAGAGGGAACAATGGCGGTTTCTCTGTTCTCTGTGGGACCTCAGTCCCCTCTGCTGCTTCCCCCAAGCAAACTGGGTTCCTCTGCTGCCAATTCCTGTGTGGGTGGGCTTGTGCACGCCTTGGGACCCTCCAAGGACCTGTCCTGTGAGGCTGGGTGTCTCTCCCTGCGCCTCAACTCCCACGGACATCTGTGATCAGTGTCCCAAGGCTCTATTTCCTAGCGCTGGGATCCTGAGTTGGGCGCACTGCCTTGCTTTACAATCGCCACCTCACTGGGTCTGCCGGATGCCACCCCTCTGCCGGGGCCTGCCAGCTGCCGCAAGCGCACTCAGGGTCCACCCGCTGTGGTCTTGCACTTCCCAGATGCCTTACACACCCTCGGATGCCTTATGCGCCTGTTCCCAACTCTGCTCTCCACAGTGCGACCTGTGCCCAGGTGTCCGACTCCGCCCCTCCTACGGGTCTGGATGAACAGGTCTATTCCAACTTCTTGGTTGTCTGACTTCCATTTAAATCAATTTTCTGTCAGTTCTGGATGTTATTCTGCTTCTAAATTGTTGTTCCTATCTTGGTTGTGCGTGGATGTACAGTGCGTCCACCTATGCCTGCATCTTGGCCGGAACCAAATCAGCATCTTTTTTGAAAAATTACTCAGTGTTGGGGAAAAGTTCTGTTTTTATAATTTTCATGTTTACAGATTTTTTATTTTGCTGGCTAACAGTATTTTTTTTATTCCTTTTAAGTACCAAAAGAATTGGTGGAGCTCCATTTGAAGTTGATGAGGAAGATTGGCAAATCTGTTACAGCAGACAGATGGGAAAAATATTTGATCAAGGTAAATATTTGTAAATTGCCTTCTCTCTTACTGAAATATTACTTCACCTAGCATAAGTTTATGTTGTGCTTTCTAATAATCTTAACTTTTACAACAGTCCACTAAAAGTTATAAAATATGACTTAGAAATTCATATGATCACTATCAATTTGGATTCTTTTTTGCAGGTACTAAGCAATACTCTTGAATTCTAAAGTTAGATTTTACAGGTATTGTGTCTCTTTTGTGGCTAATATTGTACTTAGTAATTTTCATATCTTCTCTCATTTAATCCTTAAAATCATCCTAATCAAACCAAGTGAGTTACAGATAAGGCCCAAGAAAGTCTTCATTCCCTTGCGATCACACAGTTTATGTAGATAGCCAGAATTTGCCACTTAGAAGTTAAAATGTCCAGAGAAGTATTAGGCACTTCTAAGTTACCAAGTAGGCCAAACCTATCTTTAATGAGAAAAACCTGAGTAATCAGAAAAAGGCTACTTTAGGTTAAATTATATTAAAGGCAAGACCAAAATTCTTGAAATTTTGGAAATTTCAAGAAAAATTACCTGGAATTTCATCCAAACTTTGAGAACCACATAGTATTTGGAAGCCTAAGCTGATGTATATGCTTATATTCATGATGACCTCTGGGGGTACTTTGAAATCTGTAACATATCAGCATATCAAGTTAATATTTTTAGGTGGTTGAAAAATCATATAATTTACTGGACTTTATGTATTTTCATATCTGCTTTTTGTATATGATTCCAGAGTGCCATGTAAAGAGGAAACGAGTTGTTTTTATTATAAAAATCATATTTGGTCTTCAATTATCTTTGCTGTATAACACACCACTCCAAATTAAGTGACATAAAAACATAATTATTTTAGTCAACTCACTGATTCTCTGGGTCAGAAATTTGGAAAGGTCATTTTTACCGTATTCTGTTGGTTGAACCAGCCACAATTGTCCCCAGATTCAATAAGGGGAAATATAGACTCTAAACTCTCAATGATAGTAGTGCCGTTTTTTTTAATATAACAACTGATTTTTTTATTGTATTTTTTCCATTAGCATTTATTTTCTTTATACCTCCTCCCACTTCCACCTACCCTTCTCCTCCTACACTGCTTGTGTCTTAACTTTGAAAAAACTCAAATATTTCAATATTTTTGCGCAAGTACGAAGCATTGTAAAGATGGCTCAGCATTTCAAAAGTTCATTGCTATGGGATTTTCTAAAATCTTGGTTAATTAATGTTTAATTAAGTTTCTGAAATAGATTAAACTGAATGATAGTTGAACTTTTTAGCAATTCAAAGTGCTTTTTAAAATATTAATGAAGTTGCTGTTTTGCCTTTGACAGAATACTTGTTAATGATTAAGAATCAAGGTCCTGAAACTGGGAAAGAGGTGGTAGAAATTCAGGACACAGATTTTTTACATTTTTAAAGGATGCAGTCCCTTTTGAATAGATGTTTATTAAAGTGGGTTTGTGTTTTTCCCATTTCCTTGGAATGGAGGTAGAAATAACCTGTATAACAATTCTAGTTCTACTCTTAACAAACTTTAGGGCCATGGATAATCTGCTTCACCACTTGTATCTTAGTCTTTTGTAAAATGTGAGAAGTGGAATGAGGTGATCTTACAAACCTCTTCAGTTACATAGTCATAGCCAAAGGTTCTGGCTTTTTTTTTCTTTTCTTTGAATTGAGATATATTCACCCTTTGAGAGTATACAGTTCAGTGGGGTTTTTTATAGTGTATTCACAAGGTTGCACAATCATCACAATCTAAAGAAAATATTTTTATCACTCCAAAAAGAAACCCTGTAGCTATTAACAATTACTGCCTCTTCTCTGAGTCCTTAGCAGTCACTAGTCTGTGGATTCGCCTATTCTGGATGTTTCATATAAATAGAATCATGTAATATATTGCCCTTTTTGTCTGGATTCTTTCAGTTAGCATGTTTTTAAGGTTTGTTTGTGTTGTGTCATGTATCAGAACTTTGGTTTTTTATGCCTGAATAATATTCCATTGTATGTATGGATCATACCACATTTATTCACATAACAGTTTATGATATTTGACTATTTTCATATTTTAGCTGTTGTGAATGGTGCTGCTGTGAACATTTATGCACAGGTTTTTGGGTAGACATGTGGTTTCATTTCTTTTGAGTGTGTATCTAGAGTATAATTTCTGGGTTATATGATAATTCTGTTTCAACTTTCTGAGAAACTGCCAAAATGTTTTTCCAAGCAGCAGCACCATTTAATGTTTCCACTAGGGATATTCGAGTTCCAGTTTATCCACATCCCTCCTCACCGACACTTCCTGTGTGTTACTAATTGTTTGGCTTTCACTGTGCAGGTGGATGTGAAGTGTTACCTAGTACATTCTGGACTCTTTTATATATCCCTTACCAGATACATGTTTGCAAGTAATGTCTCCCATTTTGTATGTTGACTTTGCACGTTGTATGTAATGTCCTCTGGTGCATGAAAGTTTTAATTTTGATGAAGTTTTTCTTTTGTGGCTAGTTCTTTGGTGTCATATAAGAAGTCATTGCCCATCCCAAGGTCATGAAGATTTAATCCTCTATTTTGTTCTAAAAGTATTGTAGTTTTAGTTCTTATATTTAGATCTATGATGCATTTTAAGTTAATTTTTGTATATGCTGTGAGATCAGGGTCCAACTACATTCTTTTGCATGTGGGTATGCAGTCGTTCATTACCATTTGTGGTAAGACTCTTTTTCCCATTGTATTGCCTTGAATCTTTGTAGAAAGTCAGTTGACTATAAATGTGAGGATTTATTTCTGAAGTCTTTATTCTATTGACTTATATGTCATTCTTTATGCCAGTACTATACTCTGTTATTACTGTAGCTTTGTGGTAAATGTTGAAATTGTTAATCTTTTTCAAGATTGTTCGGCCATTGTGCATCACTTGCATTTCCTTATGCGTTTGAGGATCAGTGTGTCAATTTCTGCAAAAATTTCAGCTAAGATTGGGATAGGGATTGTGTATTTATATATAAAGTTGGGGAATATTGACTTCTTAACAAATGTGACTCTTCTGATTCACGGAAACAAGTTGTCTTTTAAAGTATTAAGGTCTTTAATTACTTTCAAAAAGGATTTGTAGTTTTCTGAGTCCAGTCATCATGTACTTCTTTTGTTCTTTAATTCCTTAGTATTTTGTTGTTTTGGTGCTATTGTAAATGGAATTGTTTTCTTTCTTTTTTTTAAAGAAATATTTTATTGATTATGCTATTACAGTTGTCCTATTTTCCACCCTTCATTCCCCTCCACCCTGCAACCCTCTCCCACCCACATTCCCCCCTTTAGTTCATGTCCATGTGTCATACGTTCTTTAGCTTCTACATTTTTCATACTATTCTTGCCCTCCCCCTATCTGTTTTCTACCTACCATCTATGCTATTTATTCTCCTTAACTTTTCTCCCTCTCTCCTCCTCCCACTCCTCTGTTGCTAACCCTCCATGTGATCTCCATTTCTGTGGTTCTGTTCCTGTTCTAGTTGTTTGCTTAGTTTGTTTTTGTTTTTATTTTAGGTGTGGTTTTTAATAATTGTGAGTTTGCTGTCATTTTACTATACATGTTTTTATCTTCTTTTTCCTAGTTAAGTCCCTTTAACATTTCATATAGGAAGGGCTTGGTGATGATGAATTCCTTTAACTTGACCTTATCTGAGAAGCACTTTATCTGCCCTTCCATTCTAAATGAAAGCTTTGCTGGATAGAGCAATCTTGGATGTAGGTCCTTGCCTTTCAGGACTTGAAATAACTTCTTTCCAGCCCCTTCTTGCCTGTAAGGTCTCTTGAGAAATCAGCTGACAGTTTGATGGGAACTCCTTTGTAGGTTACTGTCCCCTTATCTCTTGCTGCTTCTAGGATTCTCTTCATTTTAATCTTGGGTAATGTAATGTTGATGTGCCTTGGTGTGTTCCTTCTTGGGTCCAACTTCTTTAAGACTCTCTGAGCTTCCTGGACTTCCTGGAAGTCTATTTCCTTTGCCAGATTGGGGAAGTTCTCCTTTGTTATTTGTTCAGATAACTTTTCCAGTTGTTGCTCTTCCTGTTCTCCTTCTGGTACCCCTATAATTCGAATGTTGGAACGTTTAAAGATGTCCTGGAGTTTCCTAAGCATCTCCTCATCTTTTTTTTTAATTCTTATTTCTCCCTTCTTTTCTGTTTGGTTCTTTCTTCCCTCTGGTCCACTCTTGTTTTGAGTTCCAGTTTCCTTCCCATCACCATTGGTTCCCTGTGCATTTTCCTTCATTTCTGTTATTGTAGCCTGCATTTGTTCATATAATTTATGACCAAAATCAACCAATTTTGTGAGCATCTTGATCACCAGTGCTTTGAACTATGCATCTGATAGGTTTGCTGTCTCTCAGTCGCTTAAAAGTGTTGGTTCTGGGGCTTTCGATTCTGTTTGAGCCATCTACCCCCCACCCTCCCCACCTTTGGTCTGGTTGGGCCTGCTATGTATGAGGGGCAGAGCCTTAGGTGTTCACCAGGGCGCAGCACCCCATTTGCTGGCTTGTATGTGTGGGTGGGGTCCGAGAGGGAACAGTGGTGCTCACTGCACTCTCTGTCGGACCTCAGTCTCTTCTGCCGCTTCCCCTGAGCAAACTGGGACCCTCTGGTGCCGATTCCCGTGTGGGTGGGCTTGTGTACCCTGTGGGACTTTCCAAGGACCTCTCCTATGAGGCTGGGAGTCCCTCCCTGGGCCTCAGTCCCCACAGGTGTTTTCAGACAGTGCCCCAAGGCTCTATTTCGCAGCTCTGTGATCCTGGATTGAGTGTGGTGCCTTGCTTCATAATTCCCGCCTCACTGTTTCCCACCCCTCGGGCGGGGCCTGCCAGCTGCTGCTTTTGCGCTTAAGGTCCACCCACTGCAGTCTTGCACATCCGGATGCCTTATGTGCGTGGTCCCAACACTCTCTGCTGTTGGCGCCTTTGCCCCTCCCGCCTGGCTGCCAGACTCCGCCCCTGCTACCGGTCTAGATGAGCGGGTCTATTTTAACTTCTTGGTTGTCTGACTTCCATACAGTTCAATTTTCTGTCACTTCTGGTTGTTACTCTGTTTCTAAATTGTTGTCCCTATCTTGGTTGTGTGAGGAGGCACAGTGTATCTACCTATGCCTCCATCTTGGCCAGACACTTCTAATATATGGAATCATATAATATGTGACCCTTATGTTGGACTTCTTCGACTAATGATTTTAAGATGTATCCATATTGTAACATGCTATCATTTATTTCATTCCTTTTTATTGCCAAATACTATTCCATTGTTTGGATTATACCACATTTATTTTTCCATCAGTTGATGATCACTTTGTTTTTGTCACTTTTTGGCCATTATGAGTAGTGCTCCCATGAACGTTAGTGTACAAGCTTTTGTGTGGCCATGTATTTTCTTTTCTGTTATGTATATACCTTGAAATGTAATAGCTGGGCCATATGGTAATTTTATGTTTAATTTTTTGAGGAATTGCCAGACTTCTTCATAGCTGCTGTTACATTTCACATTCCCACCAGCAATTTATGAACGCTTTAACTGCTCCAAAATTTGATAATGGTAAGAGCTAATATTCAAGAGCTTACTACATACTAGGTCTGGTGGTATTTTACAAACATTATCATTTAATGAATAACACTACCAGGTCATGGGGAATTATGTAATTCCTGAGGTCACCTAGATAGTGGATACTGAAGCAATGCCATAGAATGAATACTGAATGCTTTATATATTAGAAAGCATTTTTATATAAATTTAACTTCATAAAATGTTTCTTAAAGAGTATCATTTACTCTGTGCAGCCATAATGTACTATCATACACAAATTGCATGTGGTGGTATAGAAAGAATACTGGATTTTTAACAGGGCAAAATGTGAAATCTGCTAATTACTAGGAATGTAAGATTAATTTAGTTACTTAGCTTCTATACTCTCAGCAGAGTGCCTGTCAAATATTTGGAACCTAGCAAATACTATTTAAATATTTATTATTATCAGAAGCAATTTTAAGGAATATTTTTGTTTCTGTGGCTGGAATTCCTTTGGAAGTTGACAGCAGCTTATGCCGTATTATTCATACTTGTGGATATGGAAATGTTAGGTTGCATTTTCTGTAGTTTTCTGTTGAGCTCCTATGTGACTTCAGGTGGCTCAGTGAATGGTTTTGTTTTTTGTTTCTTTTAATCCTCATCTGAGGATAAGTTTATTGATGAGAGAGAGAAAGAGAGAGAGACATCAGTGTGAGAGAGAAACATCAATCAGCTGCCTCCCGCACACAACCCAACTGGGGACAGATCCCACAACCTTTTGGTGTACAGGGGCAATGCTCTAGCCAGCTGAGCCACTCAGCCAGGGCCAATGAATGTTTTTTGATAGTAGTGTACTTGACGGCCTTTACAAAGAGAAACAAGCAGTAATTCCTTAATTATGGTTGGGAAACCTGTTGCAGAAGTATCCTTGGGTAGACTTCAGGAACCTGCTTTTCCCTTTAGGTTTTTTTTCAGGTGTGCACACCCTTGTGTTGGTCATGACCTTCCGCTCAGTTACATGCTCATTCATAGCCACAGTTACTTACCTAGTAAACATACATACAATTCTGATATCAATGTCTTTTGAAAGCAGTTACATAAAAATAGCAGTTTAAAGTTGCTTCACATTGCTTGAGATTAAGCAGATAAGCCTAGGAAGTAAAAATAGAACCTCCGAACCAAAAGTTCTTAGGTATAAAAACTTTAGGAACATATTAAAAAAAATTAGATGAATGATATGTACGTATCTTGATTCTTATCTTAGTTGAAAATGAGAGGATGGAGTATTGACTCCTTATTGCAGTATTTTTAAAACTTCTTTTGAGATACAGTATAAAAATACATATTTGAAATTTAACAACTTGTAAAATGCAGTACTCTACCTCATACCATATGCAAAAAATTAACTCAGAACGAATCAGTAACCCAAATAAATGTGCTAAAATCTCTTAGGATAAAATTAAGGATAAATCGCCCTATCCTGGTGACTCAGTTGGTTGGAATGTCATCCTGTACACCAAAAGGTCACTGGTTTGATTCCCGGTTAGGGCACCTGCCCAGGTTGCATGTTCAATTCCTGGTCTGTGTGCATACGGAATGCAGCTGATTGACATTTCTCTCTTTCCTCTCTCTCTCCCAAATCAATAAACATGTCCTTGGGTGAGGCTTTAAAAAATAGGAATAAATCTTGATAACCTTGGATTTGGCAATAGATTTTTGGATATGACTACCAAAAGCACGAACAAGAAGAAAAAAGTAGATAAATTGGACTTTATTAAAATTAAAAACTTTGTGCATCAAAGGACATTATGAAGAAAGTGAAAGGACAACCTACACAATGGGGGAAAAATCATACAACTGATAAAATTTAATGTCTAGACTGTATAAGGAACTCCCAAAACTCAACGACAAAATGACAACTGAGTTTAAAAATCAGCATAAATTTTGAGTAAATATTTCTCCAAAGATATACAAAGATTGGTAATCATTAGTCATTGGGGAAATGCAAATCAAAACTATAGGGAGATACTACTTTATACCTAATAGGATGGCTACTTTTTTAAGAAAAGGGAAGTACTAAGTGTTGGTGAGGCTGTGGAGATCCCGAGTGCCCCGTGTGTTACTGGTGGGATGCAGAGCGGCGTGGTCGCTGGGAAGTTTGGCGGCGTCTCGGAAAGCTGAACATAGAGCTGCCATAGGACCCAGCCATTCCACTTGGCTACATATTGAAAAGAATTGAAGACAGATATTTGTATCCTAGTGTTTATTGCAACATAATTTATAATTGCCAAAAGGTTGAAACAGACCAAGTGTCCATCGATGGATAAATAAACAAAATGTGGTATATTCATGTAATGGAATATTTTTCATCCCTCAAAACTAATGAAGTTCTTATATGTCTACAACATGAATAAACCTTGAAAACATTATGCTCAATGAAGGAAGAAAGCCAGGCACAAAAGGACAAATAATAGGACTATTTTACTTACATGAGCTATCTGGATGGAATAGGCAAATTCCTAGAGACATAAAAGTAGATTATAGATTACCAGGTGCTGCAGGGTAAGAGGAGCATGGGGAGTTGTTATTGCTTGATGGTTAAAGAGTTTCTGTTTGGGTGATAAAAAGGTTTTGGAAATAAAAGGTGGTAATGGTTATACAACATTGTGGATGTACTTAATGCCACCGAATTGTGCTCTTAATGGTTAAAATGGCAAAAGTTATATGTATTTCCACAATGAAATTTATAAAAATACAACAGGTAGTTTTCCCTAAATCTAGCAGTAATCTTAGCTTCATTATACTTCATTATACTCCCCATAGTATTGGGTATAGAGCACAATAAGGAAAGCATGTAGTATAACTAACATAGGGGTAATTACCTTGAAAATGAAAGTAGGAAATTAAATTAATCACCAATGATTTTAGTGAAATCTCAGACATATTTATATGTGAAACAAAAGTGTCAGGAAAGAATGTACAGTTTGAAGAACACTAGCCTTCCTATCAGCTCTCAGTTCCTTCTCTTTCTCCTTGTGTTCACTTGGTTCTTATGGTGATTTTCTTAGAACCATTTTGAGGTTTGCATTTACATAAGGCAGCTATGGCACAGTGAGTTATCTGATAGGCATCTCTTCTATCTCATCTCTTCTACTAGCAACAAAACCTCCGTTTTATAGATGAAGATCCTGAAATTCAGAGAGGTAACTGACTCAACTCGGCATAGCACTGATGACAGGGAGAGCCAGGATTGGCTCTCAACTATTTGATACTAAAGCCTTATGGCCCTTTATATCTAGATAGAGTGATATAAAGCAGATCACTTAGAAGGAGGTACTTACCGTACATTCTTTCCATTTCATGTGTATTTTAGGTATATGGTTAAATTATACCTGTAAATATAAAGTAGTTGTGATAGAGATTTTATTTTTCTTGATAGACTTATGTCAGATACTTTCAGGACACCTTTTCTTTGACTAAGACTTCAGAACAGGCTACTTGTGAAAATAGCTTCTCAAATTTTGGCGTGTATAAATGTGTCCAGTTTGTAAGTTAACTGAGATTCCAGCTGCCTGTCCCACTAATCATGAGCTCCTTTAGCAGGAGTTATAGTATCTTATTTATTCTGGTGTCAAGCACAGCGTGTGGCAAACAGTAAATTCCTGATAAAATGCTTGTGGAATGAACTAATTAATTAATGCATGCTCTGGTCAGTTGGGATTTGGGTGTTCTTTTGATTTTCAAAGCCATGTTGCTTGAGAAAACTTGGCATTGAAATATTTCCTGTAGGTATGTTTTAAAGGATTTAAAGTAACATCTTTTGTGTGTAACCATTAATGCATGTTTCATAGGCAATGTTCCCACATATCCCATCATTACAGTAAATTATCTCAGTAGTTACACCAAAGAACATTGATACAATAAATATTTATTGAGTGTCCACTACCAGCAAGGCCCTGTATTTAGTAAGTAATGGAAAGATGAATCAAACTTTCCTTTGCTTTCAAAATACTGAGTTTTACTGAATACCCACTTACAATGAAATAACATATTAGAAAGTTCTTTCATAAATAGTAAAACCATGTATTAGTCCCAGAACTTTTTACTGCTTTTGTAAGATAAGAGCACTAACAATCAGAATCTGCCTTTTCTTGAGTGTTCTTCCAAGCTTAGGTCGGACTTCTTCACCTTTCTCTTGACGTGTTGCAGAACAGCTTTAGTTGGTCTCCTTGACCTCAATTTATCCTCCTGTCTGTCTTGTACAGTGCAACAAAACTTTTCCATCAGTACTTCCAAATGCATGTTGGGTCCCCATATTTGCAAGCCATGACCTACTTTCGCAGCCTTGCTCATTTCTTTTCTTCGCAGCCTTGTCTCTGCCCACTCCCAGCCCTGAGCACACACGATCCACGGCTCTGGGTCTCCCCATGAAGAGCTCCTCTCTTCGCCTTCACATTGACACTCAGATCATTACTCACATTCCTGGTGCTTTGCATGGTCTGTGTTTTCTTTCCTGAAATGATCATTACCCCTTGTCTGGTATAATCTCATTCATCCTTCAGGTCCTAGCATCAATGTCATCACTTTAATAAAACTTTTTTTATCTTCTTTCCTCCATAGGCTGAATTATGGTTTCTCTCCTCTGTATTTTTATAGTTTATAATAATATCAGTTACTTAGTTTGTAGATAATTCACTGACTACTTGATTACATGACTTTCTGTCTCTCTGTCTCTCCCTCTCTCTGTCCCTCTCTCTCTCTGTCTGAATTCTGAATTTTTTAGAGCTGAGACTTTGCCCTCCCAGTATATTACATGCTCAGTAAATACCTGGTGTAGTACTCCAGAAAGAGTCTTATACATAAAACAGTTGGACATATTTAAATGTTAGGTCAGGGAGAGTTGGTGAGGGTATAATGTGAGTATAAATAACGATGCTAGGTGATTTATATTTCTCAGTCTGACCTTTGTCTATACCTCCATTAGTAACAACTGACCTGATTGATATCTTAAATATACATTGATTTCACCTTAAATAACTAAAGGTAGTAATTCCTATATCTCTCATTCCTTGGCTAAAGTGCATACCTTTCTGAGGACAGCAGTACACCCATCTGATACTTGTGAGAGTTGACTTAAATAAGCAGTTAGAACAGTACTTGACACATAGTGAATGTGCAGTAAATGCAACTGTTATCATTCTAATAAGAATTTATAATGTTCTTTGAGATGTGCTGGTTAGAGAAATAATTCGTGGTTAACGTAAAAGAATTTTTTAATTAAGGTAAAGCATTGTTTTTGCGCGTCCTGGATTTATCCATCAGGTGTTTGTCTCGTACTGGCTCTGCGTGTCACACTGTTTCGCAGGTACAGCCCTTGGCCTGGCAGTGCTCCACCGTCAAGTTCTCGGCTCAGGTTTGAAAAGATCCAGTGGAAAGATCTGTGAATCAGGAGTCTCAGCTCAGTAACTTTGGGCAAGGCTCTTCTTACTTGTCTAATAATAAATGCCTAACGCTCATTAGGTACAAAAGAGATCTCTTGTGAACTCCCTTCTCTCAGTTATTCTCTTAATACTTTAGTCAAAACACTTTTATTTTTCCTTTTGTTCAAGCCAAGGAAACTAGGTGTCCCCCTTGGGTTTTCTTTCCAGTCATCCTCCATCAACATCTGTTCTCTCAAAAGTCCTGATGATTCTGCTTCCAAAATAACTGTCTACTTCTTTCTGTTCTCACTTCTGCCAGCATGTAGTTCGTGTTGTCATTATCTCTTACCTTAAAATTGGTTTCTTAGTTTCCATTATTTCTCCTCAATCCATTTTTTACACAGCAGCCATTTTCAAAACATAAATTATAAATTCTTGCATATAAAATCCTTCATTAGCCTCCTATCATAGTTGAAATAAAATCTCAATTCTTTACCCTGGCCTGTATAACTTGGCCCTTGGTTACCTCTTCAACCTTATCTGCTGCTACTTTCCTCATTCTGTCTGCTTCATTTACACCTACTGATCTCATCTGTTTTTCTAATACGCCAGACCTAAAGGCCTTTTTGCTAGCTTGTGTCTTCTGCCTGGAATAGTAACATTACTACTCCAGATATTCGTGTGGGTCATTTCTGTCTTCTGTCTCAGCTTTTTGTGTCAAATGTCACCTTTTTAAAATGAGGTTTTCCCTCAGGACCCAATGCAAAATAGCACTCAAATTATCACATCATTTTATTTTCAACATAGTATTTGTCTTTCCTTGAAATTTTTAAATGTTTACCTGTTGAACACCTCTCAGAACGTAAGCTTCACAATGGCAGGTCACCTGTCTTCCCCCACACCAGTTCCTGCCATAGGATAGGCACTTGGTAAATATTTGTGGACTCACTGGATAAATTTCATGTTTCTCGGTTGTAAAATAAAAATTTCTATCTGAATGATATCCAAGGACTCCCCCTGTCAAAGATACACAAAGCCAGACACTAAGGCAACAAAGACAGATTTTATTGAGGTTGCTAGGTACTTTATGTCATTTTTCTCATGCCTATTTCATAGCCTTTAAGATCAGTATTATTCTTGCTCCTCTTTTATTGCTGGAGAAACTGGCTCCCAGAGATGATAGAACCCATGGCATTTCTCCTGACGAGTCCCTCCCTCCCTCCCTGTTGTTGAGTAGAGTGGTTATTCAAATCTCCTTTCCTGAGCTTCTTAGGTGGCTCTGCTTTCCCTGGAATGCTTATATATGGAGAGAAGCTTAGAAATTCAAGTTCATGCTGTATTACAGAAGGTCTTGAATGCCACAGAGTGAAACCTTCATTCATAAATAAGAGAATATTAAGATGGAGAATGGTTTGATTTAAAATGTACTTACAATTTGACATGTTTTTTAATATACTTCTCTTGTCACCATAGAGATGAGTACACTCTTATGCTTGCCCTCTAGGAACTTCCAGTCCATATGGAGAGTAGGAATCGATAATTACTTGCATTTGGGAGAATGTACTACAAAAATGTGTATCAAATTTTCGAGAGCAGAGCAGAGATCTGCAGAGATCAGTACTTAAATTCAGTCAGCAGTCAATAATAAACATTTCTGGCATATTTAAGTAGTATGCATTTTAGGGTAGAGTTGGATTGGATTGTTACAGACTTTTTCCTTTATAAATATATATTATCAAGAACAGTTAATATAGGTATACAACAAAGTTATCTATATAAATAAAACTTTGTGTATTAAGACACTGACTTTCTCCAACAGATATGCCAAGAATGTAATGGCGCCTGGGCGTGGGAGATGGAGAAGAAAGGCTATCTCGGGATGAGTGTCGAATGCAAACTAGCACTCCTGAAGGTAATACGTTCATCATTTGTTACAGTTATTTTAATCTAAAAAATCACTTTTGACTACTGGTTGAGTTGGGAAAATAACTGGAAAGTAGACATTTCTGTTACTGGAAAAGGATAGATTTTCTTATTTTTTTGATGACAGAACAGTCTACTCTTTATTTATTTATTATTTATTAATTTTTTATTGACTTTAGAGAGAGAGAGAGAGAGAGAAGGGGGGAGAGAAAGAAACATCAATTTGTTATTCTGCTTATTTATGCATTCATTGGTTGATTCTTCCATGTGCCCTGACCGGGGATCTAACCACAACCTTGGTGTATTGGGACGATGTGCTAACCCACTGAGCTCCCTGGCCAGGGCAAAATCAGTTCATCTTTAAATTACTGTTTTTGATTGTGTTTTAATATACAAGTATATCTAAATTCAATGATCTATGCTTGTAGGGACTGAGGTAGAATGGGTAAGCAATTTCCCTAAATTAATTTTATCCATCATTTTTAGCCTTCACAATCATTACTAACACATACTGCATACTGTGCTTAATCTGATTTACTAAATTAGTCATTTGATAGTTTTCAGATGACTAGGGACATGCCATATAACCAAAGCAACTAGATTAAAATAGGTCTCCTCAAAGTAGATTTATTTTCAAATTTGAGTTTCCTTTTCTCTTTGTACCCATTTCAGAGTGTTGGCCCTAGTATAAGCAAGGTGGCCAGCATAACGAAGGAAAAACTTTTCACAGAAGAGAGGCTGCTGGCCTAGATAACACAGGCGAAGACAAAGACACTGATAGGAACTTTAAGTATTATTTGCCTGGGCAGAGAGGCTCAGGGAAGGAAGCTGACTCTCTCCCCTAGTCATATATAGAAATGTGTAACAAAGAGTCCAGTCAGTTCCTCATTTAGTCATGTGGGTATCTTTTTATTAAGATAATTCTCTAGAAACAGCTATCAATGAGACTACCTTTCTTGAAAACTGCATATATCTCAGGCTTTCAAAAACAGGTAGCCATTTTGAGAATACTGTTCATTTAAAAACTTTGAAAGAATCATTGGAAATTTTATGTGATGAGACAATTTGGGTGACTTACTGCAGACTCACTACTTTTGAAATATAACTTGATTTTTGTGTTATTGGCTATGTGAAACCTGTAAATTTATGTAATACTAAAATAAAATGTTAACTTAAAATTTATCTTTTTAAATTGGTTGTTCTAAGCAGGTTGTAAAATGGGGGGGATGGTAGAAGATTAATAAACTGTATGTGTTCTTTTTGCTTCTGTTCCTGAATCAGTTCTGTGGTTGAACATATCACACTTACTGTAATGGAGAAACATTTATGGTGGGGTATTTTAAGCGATGCTATGACTATTTTCCAGTACCTCTGTGAGTGTCAGTTTGATGACAATCTCAAATTCAAGAATATTATTAATGAGGAAGATGCCGATACCATGCGTCTCCAGCCAATTGGCCGAGACAAAGATGGCCTCATGTACTGGTACCAGCTGGATCAAGACCACAATGTCAGAATGTACATAGAAGAACAAGATGATCAAGATGGCTCATCATGGAAATGCATTGTCAGGTATCTTTCATTAGAATCTTTTTACATTTATTTCTATTTTGCTTACTGTGGTTTCTTCTACTCAGATTCAATCTCTGAGTCCAATGCAGTTCTATTTTTGTGGGGTTGGGGGATTTCCAGGACCTAGCCTAGTGCCCAGCACAATACCCATAGCAGGCACTTAATTCCTTATTTGTCAGATAGATAAATATATTCAGCAGCGTGGTCCATATCAGAACATATATTTTGTACTTCAGGAAGTCACAGTCTAACAAGTAATAATCCATTGATAATATGTACCAAAAACCCATTGTTAGACAAAAATATTTAAAAAAATCATTTGGTTCTTATTTAGATGATAGTTTTCTATTAGGACTTTCTGTTTATTCCTGATTATTTTAACTTGGTCAGTTTGTCTTGATGCTTTATTATATTTATTTTTACTGTGTGTGCATTTTTTTACTGGAGTTCTAAAGAAATCTGAGGAACATTGTGCTTATTTGTCATAATTTTTTTTTAATCTTAAGTTTCTTGTTTGCATTAACAGATATATTTGAATGGAAACATTTAATGCAAAATCTTGAAATACAACTTTAAAAAAAATCAAATGACACTGAGGCTGTTATTCAGAATCTTTGTGTCTCTAGTATTCTGTTTTATAACTTACTTAGAATTTCTTCCATTATTAAACCTCACAGTTTTTATTAATTTAGAAAGTATCAGGATTTATAACTAAAGTAGGGAGACTTAATAGATACATAACAATTGGCTTATGAAATACTCTTTTGTCTTTAACTTACCTGTTTTTTCTTATTTGGAATTTAGCAGATTTTTATTAGTGATCACTTACTAAAGTTTTGAAGAGATAACCCATAGAAATGTAGAATATTTGTTTGGGTCCTGGAAGCTCAACTTTCATTCCCTAAGAATAAAAGTGAATTTAATGAGCTCATGGGTGATTGTTTATAAGCACCTTTTTTTCATATTATAATATGGTCCTTCATGTAGTTAATTTACTAAATGGAAATAAACAAAATAGTTCTCAAATAAAATTTGCTCACCACCTCTCACTGTGAATAAATTGAATGAGGTTCTGTTCATGATGTTTTACCACCAGTTCTGTTGTTTCCTATATGAAATACACAAATATCCTTGCATATTTGTTTAAGAGATACTTTCTCATACTTTGGAGATGATGAAAATGTGACAGAAAAATAATTATGATTATTATTGATTAGTCATACATGCAAAAATATCTTGTATACTGTTTTTAAGTATATTGTACCCTAATGTGTGATGGGAGAGAAAGAGCATAGATTTTAGAATTAACCAGTGTGTTTGAATCTGTGCTGAGTTTCTCTGTGTACCTTCAGAAGTCTGATGACTTACTGGTAATTTTTCTATGCTCTTTTCCTGCACTTTAAAGTGAGGGTGATAACACTTCCCCAATATACATGTTGTGAGAAATATATGAGAAGTCATACTAGCACTATAGCTAATGTTCAGTAAAAATCTGTATCGTTTCTCCCAATCTTACTAACTATTGGCATTTGTTACATTTCTAACCCAAGGGTTGAAACACTTTCTTCATAAATACCAGCAAAAAGAGGAAAGGGCAAAATTCCATTGATGTGTCTTTCACCTCTTCTCATCCTTGATCATTCTTCCAGGTTTTATTCCCAGTACTTCTGCCTTTTTAAAAAATCACCTTTCCATGTACAAAAAATCTGTTTATGATAAACATAAAATGGTATATGTGGCATTTGTTCAGAAGTAAATGCTTATATAGAATATTGGGACACAGTTTTCTCATGTTAACTATCACAAATTTCTTTTTTTGTTTTTTTAATCTTTTTTTTTAAGATTATTTATTTATTTGTAGAGAGGGAAGGGAGGGAGGAGGGGAGAGAGAGCGAGAGAGAGAGAGAGACATCAATGTGCAGTTGCTGTGGGCCATGGCCTGCAACCCAGGCATGTGCCCTGACTGGGGATCGAACCTGCGATGCTTTCATTTGCAGCCCGCGCTCAATCCACTGAGCTATGCCAGCCAGGGCATACAATCACAAATTTCTTTAGAGAACTTGGTGCCAAGTTACTTTTAGCCTTTTTGTAGAAAGAACATTTATGAACATGTGAATTCCTGTAGGCAACATGCCAGGCAGCTTTTCTGAGCTGTGTAGCATTATTTAAAGCCAAATTCTAAACACTTGCTTGTCACATGAATGTTTCCTTATTTCATTAAGTTAATAAATTTATGTTGTGAATATAAATTTGTGTAATAGGGAGTGTGGGAGGGAAACTCTGTATCTTCCTCTCAATTTTGCTGTGAACACAAAACTACTCTAAAAAAAGTCTTTCAAAAAAAATTGTAATACCATAGCATCACCACAGCCTTAAAACATTTATTAAATAGCCATTTAGATTTCTGCCTCTTAGAAAATTTATAATATAAATGTATATGAGGTGGATAGATAAGGAAGTATTCATGATGAATAATGATATTTTAAGGGTAAATAAGATTTAGTTACTTGCAAAAGAGTAAAACTAGCCAAATTTCATTGAACCATATGAAATTGACAGTATTTGTTTATAATGTTTAACCTTTAAAAATGGTAACTTTGTTACTTTTTTTTCTTTCAGTTTTATTTTGTATTGGTTTCAGGTATACTTCTTAGTGGTTAAACAGTTGTCTGAAGTCCCCTTGATATTTCCCAAGTGGCACCATACATAGGTATTAATGTTTTGTATAGTTTAAGCAAGTGTCTAGTAGGTTTCAAAACAAAATATTTAAGCTCTAGCCATTGTCCAATTATTCTAACTAATGTTCAAATAATAGTTGCCATGGTAGAGTAGTATTTGTTATAGCTGTTCATCTCTATTTTAGGTCTAAATGAAAGTACAGACAAGTATTTTTTATATCTGATCAAATAACCTTGTGAAAGTGATATTAATGTACACCAGGGCTATGTCAAGAGAATTTCATTAAGAATAAAAAAGATAAGCAAAAAATGGTGAACACTACAAAGTGGTAGTATTTGGTTATTAATATTAATTGAGAGAATTTTAGACCAGACTCAAATATTAGACCAGACTCTATTAGGTGATTCTTCAGGATTAGAGAGAGTCTCCTGAAAGTGCTTTTGTGTCATGTCTTCTCAGGAATATAAAATTGTATGCAGACTGTTGCATGGTTACTTTATAGACAGAAACATGTGGCCAGTGTTCACATGAAAAAGTATTATCAGAAAATTCTCTATTTTTATCATAATGAAATTGTACAGGAGGAAAACTTTTACCTTTTTCCTCCTAGGTTATCTGGATGGTCTAATAATTAAGTTCACATAAGACATTAACAGAAGGGGGGGGAGCAAATTTAATTTTTTTGTTTACCAGACCCCAAAGGTAAGATATGAGGCTCAAAACCAAATCAAGGAACTTTTATACGTTTTAGAAAAAGAAACAATATACTTGTGAACTCCTGACAAGACAAAGAAGTTTGGACTTGGGACAGTGAATCAATGAGGAAGTAACGAGGCTTCTTCACACGGCCTTTGCAGCCTGGATTCCCTCTCTGGCGAGAAGCACCCCTTCTTTGCATAGGCAGGGAACCTTCACATGGGAGATTTATTTCTTCCTTTCAGGGGTACAGAGGACTGTCAGAGTGTCCTTCTTGCACCAGCTCTTTCTCATGTCATTTCAATTTAAAATAATTTGGTACATCCCAAATGGTGTACCAAATGGTACATTTGGGGGTGGCATATTCTGTTCTTTTTCAAGATACCACTTTACCTCCACTAGAATAAGTAAAATAAAAATAACTTACAACACCAAATGTTAGCAAGAATGTGGATTAACCTGAACTCTCATACCTTGCTGGTAGGTATGTTAAAAGATATAACCACATTGGGTGACAGTTTGGCGATGTCTTCAAATGTTAAGCTAACTGTTACTCCGTAACCCAGCCTTAGAGAAATGGAAATGTGTTTACAAAAAGCCTTCTGTAATAATGTTTGTAGTTTCTTTATTTATAATAGCTTTAATACATGTACTGCTACTAAGCAATAAAAAGAAATGACCTAGGGTGCGTGCAACTATATGTATTTGTCTCAAAGGCATTATACTTCATGAGAGAAGCCCAAAAGTTCACATTGTTTGATTCTATTTATTATCAGTTTGGAATAAACTAACTGATCTCATCTCTTCTTCCTTTTGGTGGAGGTGAGGGATTGAGTAGGTCAGGGTAGGAGGGAATTTTCTGTTCTGGTAGTAATATTCCTTATCTTGATAGAGTTGTGGATTACGTGGGTGTATGCATTTGTCAAAACTGCATTTGATGAACTGAAGATGCTTAAGATAAGTTCATTTCAAAGTATGTAGATTATACTTCAAAAAAATTTTTAAGATTTGTAATTGACATTTTCTTTTTTTTTTAATTCTTTATTTTATTGATTATGCACCTACAGTTGGCCCATTTTCCCCCCTCACTCCCCACCACCCTGCCCATCCCCTCCCACCCTCATTCCCCCCTTTAGTTCATGTCCATGTGTCATAAGTTCTCTAGTGTCTACATGTCCCATACTATTCCTACCCTCCCCCTGTCTATTTTCTCCCT
The DNA here is from genome assembly GCA_004024845.1 of Tonatia bakeri. Classification (NCBI taxonomy): domain Eukaryota; kingdom Metazoa; phylum Chordata; class Mammalia; order Chiroptera; family Phyllostomidae; genus Tonatia; species Tonatia bakeri. The sequence continues at coordinate 23,812 of PVIA01015167.1, forward strand.
ACTGTCTATGCTACTTATTCTC